>JAKSZT010054137.1:740545-806619 GCA_026826555.1 Tolypeutes matacus
TATATATATATATATATATATATATATACATGATATCAAAGAGTTAGGAATGTTAGAGATTCCCCCTTAAGAGGTTTGCAATGATTAACAGGTCATAAGACCATGAATCCTGTGACATAAATTGAAGAAAGGCAGCCTCCAGCCATAACCCACCTGACAGAGCAAGCCATCTCAACCCATCCCCTTCCAAGATTAAACAAAGTGGAGCAGATATGGGCCATCACCCCCTCTGAACCCAATAACCACCAACCCCTCCCACATTCCAATACCTCCTAACCCAATCCCCCTTGGCCATTTGGCCCAAGGCTATACAATGTTTCCCTACTTATTGATGTACTGTATAAAGCCATATCCACCACCTTCCACGGATGGGCTGAAGTCTCTCTTCAGATCCCTGCCATGCTGGCAGGGAGGCTGAAGTCTATTCTTCAGACCTACTCCATTGGGAGAGCTTCCCAATAAATTTTCTGCCTGCAATCATCAGTTTCTGTGTCCCAGTGAGTACTGTTTTTCTCTAACAATATTCAAATATGATGATTCATGCACAGATGAGACAGTATTGAAAGATAAATTCTAATGATCATGTTGTAAATATCTGGGAGAGTTCATTCTTTTGGGTTTCCATTAAAAATAATTTTTCAGCCCTGCAGTTCTTACTTCAAGGGAAATTTTATCATTTTAATATGTTGGATTCATAATTAACAAAGACATTCTGCTTGGTTTAGAAACCTGAAAATATGTACACATCTTCAAATTGCCTCAGGAACTATTGTGTACCTAGTGCTTCATCTATGGGGCTATGGTGAGAATCAACACTCCTTCCACCTTGATCATGGCACTAATTTTTGTAGTCCATCAAGGAATGTGGTATAGTTTGTTTTTATATTAATAATAATTTTTATTTTATTTTTTAGAAGATACTTAAATACATAAATGTTAATCAAAAAATATAGTAATTCCCATATGCCCCATTCCCCACACCTCCCATACCGTCCCACATAAACATCCTTCATTAGTGTGGCACATTCATTGCAAATGATAAACGCAGCCTAGGACTCTGTCATTAAGCGTGGGACATAGTTCACATTGTAGTCTGCTAGAATCACAATATATCTATAGTAGAATACAGGTAAGTCCACTCTAGTCCTCAATCCTGAGTTCTTTCCTCAATCCTGAGGATTCTGGTATGGTGATCTACAAACTCCAGCACCAAATATACATTTAAATAGAAGGGACAGATGAGCCATGTGTAGGGAAGACATAATTGAGTCCAATTCTGTCACTCTCAAAAGCATAAACTGCAAAGTGGGACCCAATGGCAAGGCACTAAACTCAGGAGCTATCTTCCCTGACCATAGGACCTGGGTGTCAACAGAGCCCTCACGAGCCCCACTATTTGGGGTAGTAACCACTTTGGCAGTTTATGAGATCCTGCTGAGGTGTGTAAAAGTGTAACCTTTGGGATGACATCCTGACTCATTTTGAAGTCTCTTAGCCATATGACTCCTTTGTCTTTACCTTTTCCCCCTTATATTTGAGGTATTTTTCCAGTTACATTAATAGTTGGTGCTTGGTAGTAATCCCTTGGTGCCAGGGAGGCTCATCCCCAGGAGTCATGCCCCATGCTGGGAAGAAGGTAATACATTTATATGTTGAGTTTGGCTTAGAGAGAGGTCACAATTGATCAACAAGGAGGTTCTTAGGAGGCAAATATTTGGTATCCCACAATAATATACAAAATTTCAACTTCAAGAGCAAAGGCTCACATAGTCATCATTATCAAGAGCCCATCAGTGGATCATCCTCCTTCACCAGTCATTGCCCATGCACTTGGGGGACTGTTGCTACCCCATTAGAGAATGTGGCAGAGCTCTCCAGGATGGGACTTCAATATTCTTTCAGTTATTGTGTGTCTCCACTCATTGTGACAATGCCCTGTGAACAACTGAACATTTTTATGTAACTAATATGTATGCCCAGGTGAACTTCCTCCCATGTATCCCCCATCACTTACATCCCATACCAATGAACCTCCCCTGCCCCAGTTGTAACTCTTCTGTGATCCAAAACTTCTTTGAAATGAAGCCATTAAAATAGCCAAATACAATCAATAGGAAAATGAAGTAATAATGATAAGTTCAAATATAAGAATTAAAATCATAAAATTTTTAAAAACTAAAAATAGAATAAAATTTAAAAGATTGTGATGCTAAAAGATAACGAAATATATTAAAAAAATTTTTTTTTGACATTTTGCCTTACATAACTGTAATATCTGTTGTCCTGTCTGTATAGTGGTAATTTCTTGCATTTATTCCCCAGTGTCTTACTATTTTTCATTTAGTTTTTAAAGAATTTTAGATCACAGTAAAGTCACATTCAGAATACAGAGGACTAACCTATACCCAACAACCTCCCCTTTTTGTCCTTCCCCTATTAATACCTTTTTATATGTGGATGGTACCTTTGTTATAACTGATATACAAATAGTGAAACACAGCTACTAATCATGGTCAATGGTTTACACTATGGTTTACGTTTTAGACCATACACTTTTATAAATTTTGATTATATTTAGCATGACCTGTATCCATCATAGTAAGATCATGTAGAACACTTCCATTGCCCACTAAATACTCCTAGTTTGATATATTGTATTCCTCTGTCTCCCTCACTTAGAGGCCCAAAGTGACCCCTTGGTGTCACTTCTTGGATGACAAGATTCATGGTTACTTTCAACAACATTGAGGTTTTTTTTTTTTTTTTTTAGTCTTCCCATTTTTATTTTCTCTATTAGAGTAGCTTAATATTTTTTATTAACTATTTTTATTTATTATTTATTTATTTATTTATTTATTTATTTATTTTTTGTGGGTAAAAATCAAAATTTTCACAATACATACCAACATTTGCAAAATGATATATAAGTGTATATGCATATATGTGCATTTGCTTACAAAAATGTTATTTATGTATATATATAAATATATTTTAAGAGGTTCTTAGATACTGAAGTTCTTAGGTATACTTCCAGAGACTGGAGCCTCTGGCCTACCTATGTGCCAGGTGTGCATGGAATCTCGGTGGAGCTGCAACTCCTACCCTACAGCTCAATGGACTCATCCAAGTCACCTGGCGAGGAGACAATGATGGGCAACGGCCATCCCAGGGAATGGAGAGGGCCTACAGCTGCAGGCAGGATCATCCCACCCACCATATCCATGGGATATAAGCCCTCTCTCACTTGGAGGTGGAGTGGACATTACCATCCCAGTTCCCTCAGGATTGGGGGAACTATGGACTAGAATGGACTTGATAGTATTCTGTTGTTCACATATGGTGATTCTAGCAATGGAAGAAATTATAACAATGAGGTGGAGCCAGTGGCCACTAGACACTTTTGGGGCAGGGAGGGGATGAGCAGTTGAAATACAGGGGCTTCTTTGGGATTTGGAGGTTGTCCTGAGTACCTTTGTGGCAACGGATGTAGGCCATTTTAAAAACATTGAGGTTTTGACACAATTGTTTGTCCTCCCCTATTAGGAACTGTCCATGCTCTTGAGAGAACCCTGCCTCTCTATTTGTGAACAAATCGGTACTCCCAAGTATGGGAGTCCAACTTCTTCCCGCTCATTATGTGGGTCTCCACCCACTGATACAGCACATTATGACAAAATGATCACTCACACACTCTCCCTATAAGTCTGCTCCAGGTGTGCCCTGTCCCAAACACACTCCCCCATCCAACACACTAAACCAGTAACCTTTCCCTGTCATATTGCCATAAGAGCATTCCCAACTTTGTACTTTCAACCACATTTGTGGAAATGTGGTATTGCTTTAATTTACTATTTTGTTAGGTAAGGGCAGCTCAAGTTGCTTTCACTCTGTATTTCCTACCATAATTGTCCTCACTCCACAAGTCAGGGAACCAATATGGAGATTATGTCATTTCCTATGTCTTTTCCAATTATACATTCTGGAACTAGGGAAATAATCAAAGAATGGTTTCAGGGACCCACTGGGCCCACTGTGAGATGGATTTCAGATAAACTCCATTGATCACCTGACCTCCATAATCCCTTACTTTTACTGTAGGCCAAAGAGGCATTGTGAGTCTACTGTAATTAATACAACTACTGAGCTGGTGACTAAGAATCTCCGATATGTCTGAAGATTTCCTTCCCTCTCCCACCCCATGCACTGTTGCCCTGGTAAAGGCTGTAGGGTTATTCAAGGAAGGCTGTAAGGGAGAGAGACAGTACAAATTTTTGGCAGTGTAAATGGTTCCTTCTCCAAGGGTACCTGACTTTCTCTTCATTCAAAGCTCTCTGGATCTTTAAACTGTCTCAAATCTCAGAGATTAATGGACTATGACCCTTTGTCTTAAAATTCAAATTAGACTTTTGTTCATTTGACCTAGAACTCTTCTGCTTATACAGATCAATGGCTGTTCTGGCATTTCAACCTTAGGCAATACAGGTTGCCTTTTGTTGTTTGAGCCATTTATAACCCCCAGTTACAGTGTCGAATCCATAACCTCTGTTTTGTAGGTCTATATCAATAAAATCATCCTAATCCAACTTTATATTCCTTCCATCATTATCCCACACCTTTAGTGTCCATTCTCACACATATCCCCCCCAAATACTGTCTATATAAATTGGAAAAATCATGCTGTTCTTTTGAAGTATAGAGGACCTCCTCATATGTCACACTTTGTACCTCATCTTTCGGGGCCTGTTGTGACTTTAGTCTAAATATAGGTCTAGGAGAAAAGAGGGGCAGTAGGGGTTGAGCATGAAAAGAATTAGAATTGTCTTGCAAGCCAACCACCACAGGGAATTCTACTGCAGTTTCATGTGATGTAACAGGATTGATTTCTTCAGACAGGAGAGTGATGGCTATTTCCTCAAGAGAGATGGTTACAGGTTTATCAGGCACAAGAGGGTTAATCTCTTCAGGTAGAGGTAGAATGGCTGATTCCTCACAGCAGGGAATTACAGTTTTATCTAGAAAAAACTCAGCTGAATCAAGGGTTTCAATAACACCACCATTGCCATTATCAACCCTATGTTACCATTCCAATTTTCAGGATCACATTCCTTTGCAATAAATACTCCCGCTAAAAATTCAGACACCTTACAAGGTGAGGAACTTAGTTTACCATAAAATTCAGCCATTTTAATAATGAGACCCTAAGTCTGGTTTCCAGAAATTTCAAGATTTTGGCTATATGAAATGAGATTTTCTTTCAGGGTACACATAGAAATGTTCACATCCTTCATGTGGCATTTAAGTTGAAAATTTGAAGACTTAACCTCATCTCTTTCTTTTATAACTATATCCAGTGTAATTTGGAACAACCTGCCAACTTCATTATACCTTTTAATTTCACAATGGTGTCAAAAACCATCTCATCCAGAGTCTTACTTCTTATAAGCATTTGAATAGATATACTCAGTGATGATATTTTGTGTATTTGTATTGCCAATTCACATCATGGTCTATCAGCACCTTTGTGATTGTTGAAAATAGAGCCATGCCTTGAATCTAACCTGATTAGAGATACAATTCCCCAAATCCTAGAACCAACTCATAAATCTCATCCCTAAGATTCTGTTTCTCAAGAACAACTCCCAAAACCAAAGCTGTATTAGTCAAAGATCTCTAGGGAATCCTAACTGATGTGAAATATATATAAATGCTGTAAGATTTTTATAACAATTGCTTCATGTGTCTGTGGGGATGGGCAAGTCCAAATCCTATAGGGCATGTCACAAGCTGGAAACTCAAATGAAGCTTTTTGATGAATTACCCATGAGAAGCTGGCTGGCTGAAGTAGGGTTAAAAATTCTCTCTTCTGGCTGGTGTAATCATCACTTCTACTTTAAAAGTGTACAACTGATTGGATGAGACTTCCCTCATTGTTGATTGCAATCCTCTAAGGTGATTGATTGTAGATGTAATTAGCCATAGCTGCAATCAATTTGCAGGTGATTTAAATCCATGAAATAGCCTCACAGTAACTGGTCAATTATCATTATTTTGTGGTTTGTAAATATGAGTAAATGAGCTCACATGCCATTAGGCACTACATTTGAGTTTTTAATATGTGATTTTAGAGGCTCTTAATCCTCCACAATTGTTGTCCACAACTGTTGTCTTGTCTCAGAGATTAAAGTGAAGGTTACTATACAGTACAAGTATACTACTTGTACTGCTACTGAAATTACACTTTGTCTTAGTCTTTCTAACATTGTCTTTCTTAGAAACTGCAAATTTCCTCATGATGTGTGTTCTTCCTCACTGCATTGAGTAATAAGTACAATTTGTTGAATGGCAGGTGTTTCTGGAGGTTTTTAGTTTAAGAGCATTCACCCTTATTAGGTTAAAAAAATCCAATGGAGAGGATAAACAACATGCATGGATCCATGAGACACTTCTTCAGAGAGATGGATACTACAAAGTAGTGTCCAATGAAAGACTATAAATAAAATTTTTAAAAGCATCTACACACAAAAAGAATATCAGGCACAAAGATTCCTTCAATAATTTCATTAGTAGTTAATAGAGCATAGTATAGAATGTATGAACTTGAAGATAAGCCAAAAGGACCAACAAAACTGAAAGAAAGTTAAAGGAAAATAAAGAGTGGGAAAATATGCAATATCCCTTGGACAAAACTAGTCAATTTAATGTATAAATAGTTAAAGTTCTACAATAAGAATAGAGAGGGAATGGGACAGAAAAAATATTTTGAAGGAAATAATGAGATAATTGCCAAGATTTTTCCAAAAATAAGGAAAGACATGAGGGCCACAAACATCAGTGAACCTCCAGGAAAGATGAATACAAAAATTAAATCAATGGAATCAAGCTCCATTGATTTAGATTTTGTATATCTTGTCATAATTTACAAAATTCTGTGAGCGAGAGTATAAACTACAATGATAATCCATGTTTAGTGGCAATACTCCAAATTCTGATCATCAATTGTACCAAATGTACAACAGAAATGAAGGATATTGTTAAGTGGGAAAGTGTGGGAGGGGTAGGGATCAGGGTATATGGAAACCACCTATATTTTTTTATGTACCAAGTATGCAATCTCAGCATCTTCTTAAAAAAATAAAAAGGATATATATATTTTTAAAAACTAAATCAGCATAACGTAAAACACACCAAGATTCATCACATTCAATGCTGAAAAACATAGATATACATACAATTACATAGGCAGTAAGAGGAAAATAAATATCACATAAAGAATAAACATGACTATTTCAGACTTGTCATCAACAATGCTATGACAAAAGATAATAAATATATTTAGAGTATTGAAATACAGAAACTCATTCTAGAATTGAATACCTACTGAAAATTACTTTCAAATATAAGAACAAAATACAGACATTTTAGGACTTTAACACACACAATCAAACACACACATTTTAAAAATTTGAATAAATTATGGAACAGAGATGAAGGAGTGAATATTCATGAACATTTTGCTCCAAAGTCAAAGGTGAACTTCATTTTAATCTTTCAAAAACCTTATCAGAAAATTAGCAGTTACAATTTTACAAAGGAAACTTTAATGTACAGTAAAAAGAATACAATCAGTTGAATGCAAAAAACATATCACCATCGTTTAAGTTTAAATGAAAAATAATTAAACACCTGGAAAATTTTTAAAAGTTAATAACTTAAATAAACATTGAATATCAGAGAAAATTAAAACTGGAATACAAGATTATGTCGGGGAATGCTTTAAAGGAATTTATAGCAACCTACCTCACTAAAATTTATGGGAAGTTACAAAACTTGGATTCATTAACCAGTCTTAGATTTAACAACTTTTGTCAATTAAAAATTTTAAAACAAATTATCTAAGAACTTTACTCAAGAATTTATTTCTTTTTAAAGAACATGCAAAACTTATAGAAATCAGGAGAAAGGAAATTATTTTTTAATTTTACTAAAATTATACAAATAAATGCTAATTATTGAAGCTTGTGGACATATCACAGAACGGTAGAGATTTCAAATGGTTGACAAGTAGACAAAAATGAAATATTATTGCAGGCAAGTATTTAACCTCACTAATTTATAAAACTTCAGGTCTTAAAGTATTATAAGATTGGGTTCTTGATTTAACTCATGCACCAAAAATATTCATTTTCCAAGTGTAAATGTCAAAATAATTAACAAAGTTTATAGTGATGAATGGAAAACAAAAAGCTGCAAAAGAAATAGAAAATGAAAATAATTATATATATTTTATATTAGTATAATTACACATACTTAATGTTAACATAGAAGACCATGGACAAAGCTATCAAAAATGGTTAGGATGTTTCTATTTTCTTTAACAGTTGGAAGCATTTTCCAAATTTTGTTCAATATTCACATGTAATTTTCATATATTATATAATTCTATCACACTGTTATATTTTGCTATTGAACCAAATATTAAAGTCTGTTATTACTTTTTAGCTGTTTGTCTATAAATAAGATTAAAGAAAAGTATTTTTTTAAAAAACCAGAGTACCTTTTAATAACAAATGATATTATGTATGCAAAATTTTACAGGGATATAATTGTTTTGATGATCTTCATCAAAACTTCTTAGTATTGTATTAAATTATTTCCATTCAACTTCTGATTACATCTTCACACAACTCTATAGACTAAATTATTATTTTTCTTGTACAGTTGTGAAAAGTAGATTGAAAGTTTCTGTGGCTTTCTAGGGGATATACAGGTTAAAATCTGGCACATCTAGAAAATAAACCCTAGATTTTCACATCTAAAGCAATACTATTTATGACTGTGATATATTTGTTCTCTACAAAATAAATGGAAGGTCTTCTGAAAGAACTCTTCATAGTGAAAGAAATCTTCGTAATGAAATCTGAAATTGAAACATGCACAGAGAATTCTATGACATAATTTGAAAGATAACACTACATATTTATTTGCACATTTGTTGTCCTAAAATTCACATATATTTAAACCACAGGTTTAACACAAATTTCATGGATCCTAAATACTATGTAGGTTCCTAAAAACATTCTTCTCAAAATATTCAAGATCATGATTGGGAAAGTAAAGAAGGGCTCAAGAGAAATATAACCTAAATGAATGAGGTATTTTAGAGAGAATCCAAGTAAATAACCAATAGGACCAAAGAAAGGGTGCACTTGAAAATTCAGCCTCAATATTATTTCAATTTCCAGGAAACCTCTCTCTCTTCTGCATGACTCTAATGAGACCATTTATCACTTCTTTGTTCCTAAGACTATAAATGAATGGATTTACATGGGAATCACCATAATATAAAACACAGAGGCCACTTGATCATTTCCCAAGGAGTAAGAATTCTTTGGTAAAAATTGTAGTACCATAAAATATAGTGACACCCAGGAGGTGGGAGGCACAACCAGAGAAGGCTCTGCATTTTCCTGAAGTGGAATTAATTTTCAGGATAGAAGAGATGATGTAAATGTAGGATAGAGAGATTGTGAGAAGAGACACTATTAATAGAGACACTATTAATCATAAGTGATATTCATGATTTCAGCGTCATGAGTATCAGTGCAAGACAGGGCTATAATTGGGTCTAAGTCACAGAAAAAGTGATAGATTACATTGGATTTGCAGAAATGCAAACAGGTCATGCCGTGAAGTTTAACTGATTCAATAAAACCAATCATGTAGGACCCAATAATGAGGGAACAGCAGAGTCTCATGGACATAAGACCTAATGAAATGGATTGCAGATAGCTACATAGTGGTCATAAGCCATTGAAGAGAGAAGGAAACACTCAGTGTTACCCAACAAGAAGAAAAAAGACATCTGTGTAAAGCAGCCCATGAATGAAATATATCTATTGGAAGTCACTAAGTTCTCTTAGGTTTTAGGTGTGATGACTGTTGAGTAACTGAGGTCTAGGCCCAACATGTGACTGAGGAAAAAGTACATAGGTGTGTGAAGCTGGAGATCCAGCAAATTATCAGTATCATCCCTGCATTCCCCAGCAGAGTAATCAGATAATCAAGAGAAATAATATAAAGAGCAACTGCTGGATCACTTCAGTCTGTCAATCCCATAAAGATGAAGTCTAGCACATTTGTGTTACTCCTACTTTCCATATCATTCACTGTTGTAAACTGTTGAGAATTCAAAGGAGATACTCAGCATGAATTTGACACTCTTGAATATTTCCCTTTTTTAACACATTTATTCAGATGGAGATATTATACCATAGATATTACTATTGTGCATATTTTTAGTGATTAAAAGATCAGTGAGTATTAAGTAACTTGTACAAAGTCACACCTATTAACTGTTGTTTGTGCTGTGATTCTACCAAAAATAATTACAGAACTCATGCTCATAACACCATATTCCTACTTACAGATAATTTCAGGAAAACAGGAAAAATGTGCTACATGTATAATAAAAAGTGATAGAGAGTTTAATGCATCACATAGTTATTTTGAATCTATTATTATTTAGTATTAATGACATACCAAGAATTAAAGCCTTAGGCAACTGGGATATATTAATATTATAAACTACACACCACTATTAACTTTAAGAGTATATATTTTTAAATTCATTATTAAAATCAAATTTCTTAAAAATATTTTTTCAATATATGTACTAAAAAAAGAAAGAAAAAATATATATACACTGTTTTGTGGCTCTGATTCCATTAATTCTATATTTCCATTTCTATACATCCTGGTGTTACTTAGGTAATGCCTACCTGATATATATATGCATATTTTAGTAATAATATCCCCATTTTTAGATTATTTAAAATGTCCTAACTTTGAGAATAATACTTACCAAGAACCAAAAGTGGTGAAAAACTTCTAACATTATGTCTAGAAATTCATCAACCTCAAGCCTTTCTCACAAATAAAATATGTAAAACATTTGATGAAATTGAAAACTGTGCTATAATATTTTTCCTTTGAGATCACATTCTTAATTTCTTATGCATGCTTTTTTGTTGTTGAGAGGTAAAATAAATCAACAAAAAGTTTTGTTCAGGTCCTTGTCAAATAGAAAGTTCATCTGGAAATTATGCCTCATAAGTATATCAGGGAGCTGTATGAACCCAAGCAGAGCAGTGTATCCCTTGCCTTTCACCCTGATATTGCCAGGACACCTCTTACATTGAAGTTTGCTGATAATGCAACATTTGGTCATCCCTGGGACCAATATCCAAGGAAACTCGCTTGGTGTGATTCCAAGGATAAAATTTTAAGAACTAATGCATACATGTTAGGTTTGTAACAGAGAGTTGCCTTCCCTTTAAAAGCCCCATTATGATCATCATCATATTTTTTTTTATTCTTCTGTGATGCTCTATTTTATGACTGGTAGGAAAAAAGATATTTCTAGAGAAACACTCTATCCATGACTGAAAGGCCAGAATGTTAACCAACAGAGACGGAATAACATATTTTTCACAATGAAACATTTTTTCTTTAAAAGCATGACACTATCATTGGGAATAAACAGTTTTCATTACACAATAATTATAGTACAGCAAAATTCAAAGATGATAATGAAACTCATTCAAAATGTTAATCTTTAGTTGTATTTTCTTCTGATAATTTTCCCTTGGACATAATGTTTATTTTTTATGCATACATATGTGTTCAGATAATTTTTATCACACTGTATGTTTAGCAACATCTTGATTTTATTATAAAAAAATTATAATACAACTTGAGCTATGTTAAACATAATTTCATTTATTTTGCATTGACTAGTGCTCCATAATTACCTTCTTTCAAAGAGTTTTCACTGGGCCATGAACAGGCATTTTTGGGTCATCACAAGAAAAACATGGAGGAATTGTTGCAGACAGATATATCATTGTCACCTAATTTACAAGTAGATTATTATTGTATTCAGCCACAAAAATGTTGTCACAACTTATTTTTTTTTATGTATTACCTTTTAATGTATTAATGGAAATGTAAAATAAAATAAAAATCAGTGCTGAGATGAGGAAAGACTTTATAATTAATTTATTGTCCAAAAGGTCAAATCAGGCGAAATGTTTTCTTGTAGATCTTATATTAATTAATGATAATGAAATCATTTCTCATGTTGATTTATAAACAACTCTTATTAATAAAAATACTGTTTAAAACCCAGGATTTCAGGAGAGATTTTGATGGTATCCATGAAGGAATTACAAAATATTATATTATACATTTGATGAAATTTGTAAATAAAATTCTTCTCATCAAAAAGAGAAAACACTTATTTGGAGATTAAAAATCAGCATCAATTTATTTCACAATTCGCTACAATGGGGTTTTAGCCAAAGAGAGAATAATGGAGATTTTCAATGTCAATGTCAACTTAACTGTCTCCCTACTACTTGCAATAGTTCCATGTTCATAGATTAGAAAACTAAATATTTTAAGATGTCAGCAAATTATGGATTCAAAGCAATCCCAATCAAATTCCAACAACCATCTTTGTAGAAATATAAAAGCCGATCAACAAATTTGTATGGATAGTAAGCCCCAAACAACAAAAAACATCTTGAAAAAGGATTTTGGAGCACTAACACTTCCCAATTTTAAAACTATCACAAACCTACTGTAAACAAAACATCATGATATTGGCACAAGGTCAAACATATAGACCAATGGAATTGAATTGGGAGTTCAGAAGTAAACAAACCCACATATCTATGGCAAATGATTTTTTAAAAGAGTGCCAAGTCCACTCAATTGGGAAACATTCGTCTCTTCAACAAATGGTGTTGGGAAAACTGGATGACTATTAACTTAAAATGGATTAAATGTCAAAATATATGAAACAAAGTTTAAAAAATCTGTTGAGAATTTAATGGGTTAATCTTAATCCATTCATATTCTTGGTGAATTCATTTACAATAAAGCTTTGGAATTTGAAGATGCAGATGAATACAGAGGCGCTTATAAAGATGGTCAACAAAACAGTGAGGGCTGTGATCAGATTACTAGAGCCATTTATGTGTAGAATAAAATTAGAGGTTGAAAAATGGACACAAAAGAAGTCAATAGGCTCCAGTGTAGAAAGGATAATGTCATACCTAGATGCATTGAAAAGTGATGGAAAAGCCAAGAATCAAGAATCATTAGCATATAGGCTGAAGTTTAAGAACTCAGACCATTTAAATAGTTCATGGTAAATTAATCTTTTATTCCATTAATTCTTCTTAGCTTCTGGACAGACTGGATCAATGCTATATGTCCTGATTAATAAAAGAGTTGTGAACACGTGAGTTAAGAAGGGAGAAGAATACCATAGAATCCAGGATCCTCAAAGTTTTACAAGTGGGATTTAATGAAATGTCCCACAAAATTGAGAAATCACAATGCAGCTGCAACTCCACAAAATGTGAATTTTACAAAAGAATATATTCCCAAAACTTAGTTTAATATAAATATAGGCAGGTATTATTTTAAAACGTCAAAGAAATACTCTTAAGATGTGTCCACCATTAGACTGGCACCCAATGCAGACAACAGAGAATTTCCATGGCTTTGGAAGCATGAAGGGCAGATGGCCCTCACAGAGAGAATATGCTGCTGGTTTCTCTCAGTGGTGGGAAAAAATTTTTTCCTCAGGTAATTGAGAATAATGGTACTGCTAAACCAGATTAGTTTTTCTTAATTGCAGTTTATAAATTTCCTTTCATTGTGATGGAAGGACCCATTCATTTATATGACTTTGCATCTATCCTACTTCCTAAAAGTCATTCTCTAGGAGAAAAAAAAAAAGATTCATTAGCTGCCAGGCCAAGAACACCACATTATTCAGGAACAAAGAATTACCTTGGTAAAACCATGGTTTCTGCTTGATTTAGAGACAATTTTGGACTTCTGTCAGTCTCAAATCCATGTCAATAAATTTTTAGTGTTTAAGCTTACCCCAGTTATGATATTTGCTTCAGCTACCAGGAAACTAACACAAACTCCTAGTGGGAGGCCTAGGGAAATCTCTTCAGGATCTTGTGTTTGGTAAAGGTTGTTTAGCATATAAACCAAAAGTAGAGCAGCAGCAACAAAAATAGATAAATGAGACAACATTTAAAAAAAAGAAACTTTGGTGCATCAAAATATTTTATTATGGAAGTGAAAACAAACACATATGGGAGGAAATATTTTGGAAATCATATTGATGAGTTTATTATACAGACTATATATAGAAACCCTGTAACTCAACAAAAAGAAAAACAACCCAATTAAATAATGGACAAAACTTGAATAGATTTTTCTTCAAAGAAGATATATAATTGGCCAAAAAGTATATGAAAAGATTCACAACACTATTACTATTAGGGAAGTGCAAATCAAAAGAACAATGTGATAAAATTTAACACCCACTAGAATACTACTATGAAGAACAGAAAATAACAAGTATTAGCGATGATGTGGATAACTGTTAAAAATTATTCTTTGATGGTGGCAATGAAAAATGATGCAGCCACAGTGGATATAGTTCAGAGCTTCCTCAGAATGTTAAGTATAAAATTATAATATAACCCAGCAATCTCATTTATATATATACAGCCTATATAATTGAAATCAATACTTGAACAGATATTTGCATACCAATATTCATTACACTACTATTCACAATTATCAAAAGATGGAAGCAACCAAAATGTCCATCATCAGATGAATGGATAAACACTATGCAAACTATGCATACAATGGAATAATACTTAACCATAAGTTCTGAAATACTCTACTGCATGCATGAACTTGATATGTTGTATTAAATAAACAAATCCAAAAGGACAAATATTGTGAGATCTTACTGACATGAAATATTTGAAATATGTAATTCTATATATATTATGTATTTCACAGCTAGAGTCTGTGAAGAATCCAATTATGAATAAGCAAACTCTTTCAAGGAGTTTACAGTCTTCTTGGAGGAAGATAAATATACATACACACATAAGCACACACATGCATATATATTGCTTTTTAAAAAGCTTCATAAAATTTATCATTGATTCCTTTCAATACATATTTAAAATACCATGTCCAGACTCATTCCTTTGATTGCTTTGATTATTACTGAAGATTCATGCACAATATATTATTGATACAACCTTTCTAATGATGACATGTAATTTCTCAGGAAGTTCATTCATCTGGGTTTACATTAAGGAATAATTATTCAGCCCTTCAATTCTCTCTTCATGGGAAAATATTTCATTTTAATATGATGGATTCATTATTAACAATGGTTTTCTGCTTGATTTAGAGACATGAACATGTCTATATATACCTCCAAGTTGATCCAGTAAATTTTTTGCACCTAGTGCTTCTTTTATCCACACATACACACACACACACACACACACTTGTTTATTTTGTTTATCAAGACTTTGAAGTTAGTGTGTCACACTCTAGGTATGCAGATATTATACTGCTATTTTTAAAGGAGAACATACTCTACATTGAAAAATATTCGTTTTCTAAGTAACTTAAAAGTAAAACCATGTCTAATTACAGAGAAATGGTAAAAAAAAAAACTTAGCTACTATAGCTATATGACTCCATGTTTTTAATATTACTCAAGCACTCCTTTAACACTTGCACCTCAAATGAAGTGACTAAATGTTTATAGAGGAGCTTATCCATATACTAAGTTTTGTTAGTTCTATGCTCTTTCTTGTTTTATCTCAGGCTATTAGCTGCTATTTATTGTGTTAGAAAAACCTAAGTCTTCACATCTTCACATCTTAATCATTAATGTTCTGCTCTCAATCTGCCAATAGCTAAGGAAACAGAACATATCACTATACCAGCACCAATGTAATATTTTTCACAGAATACATTATGAAGTGTGCTCAAACACAGATGGTGTGGCACAAATTTCAGGCATTATTCATATGCCTCTTTACTTCCGTATGTTTATGCTCTGAATATTGATGTGCCTAAATGACCTCTTTATACAGTTATTCAGTGTTCAAATCCCAACAAAAATTTGTAATTCATCCCCCAATTAGTTTGTTATGCCCTTTGATGTTATTTTTTTCCCCAATTACTGGAGTATTTGAATTGTTAAAGACATCTGGGTTGTTTTAAATGAAACATGCATAGAAAAATATTTCCTAGAGTAATTATGTATGATTCTCAGGGGAACATTTTTCACCTCTTTGTTCCACAAGCTATAGATCAGTTAATTTAGCTTTGGAATGACAATGAAACAGAATACAAAGGCGACCTGTGCCTGGTCTAGGCATCAAAATTTGGAGGAATAAGTAAAGATTTCCTTATTTGCACATGATATGCTCCTGTATACAGAGACCCTGGAAATTTTCAACAGAGATCCTAGAACTAATAAATTCAGCAATGTGGTGGGATACAAGATCAACAGGCAAAAATCACTAGTGTTTTTATCCATAAGCAATGAACAATCAGAAGGTATCAAGAAACAAGTTACATTCACAATAACTAAAAAACACACATACTAGAAATAAATCTAACCAAGGATATAAAAGTTAAACAAAAAACTAAAAACATTGATGTAAATAAATCAAAGAAGACATAAATAAATGGAAAGACATTGTTTATTAATGCATTGGAAGACTAAATGTCATTAAGATTCAATCCTACCAAAATAAAATCAAGAAGTTCAATGCAATCCCAGTCAATTTCAAAAACCTTCTTTGCAGAAATGGAAAAGCAAACCACCAACTTTATATGTAAGGTTAAGGGACCCCAAGTAGATAAAGCCATCTTGAAAAGGAGGAATGAAGTTGGAGGACTCACACTTCCTGATGTGAAAACAGATTACAAAGCCACAGTAATAAAGACAGCAGAGGGACAGACATATAGAGCAATAGAGTAGAATTAAGAGCTCAGAAATCAACCCTCGCATTTGTCGCCAACTGATTTTTGACAAGTGGACAAATACCAGTCAATTGGGAAAGAAGAGTCTCTAACAAATGGTTACGGGAAATCTCGGTCTCCATTTGCAAAATAAAAAATTGTTGCCGGTGGTCAGGTGCCAGTCAGGACCTGGGTCCGTGAAAATGGTGCCGCGGATGAGAAAGAAAGAATAAGACAAGAAGATAAGAGATTGGGATCAGGGGACTCTCCATCCGATATGGATAGAAGAGCCCAGCCACCTCATAGAGCATGGCTTTCATTCATTGTTTGGCAAATCAAAATACATGTGCACATGTGTAAGGATAATAGATACTTAACAGTTTCACATGAGCTGAAATCAACAAATCTTAAAGGTCAATGACTCAGCTCTTTTACATTTCAAACATTGTCTCAGGCTGTTTCCCCATCCAGCTGGAGAGCTTGTTTATTATATTCCCAGGTGACCTGCTTTTCCATCAGTAGTCAGCCTGAAACTCCATCATTTCCCCCTTTTTTATTAGTTAATGCTCATAGGAACCATTATATAAGCCAATACAAGGTGACCTCCTGTCACACTTGTCTTCTTCCATAGGCTCTTGTGACTGTGCCTGTCTTAGGTTGTCCTCTGAGGATCTTACCCGTTATTGACTAACCAGCCAAACTTTTGAGCTCTTACATGGAAGGCAATCTCATTAATATTTATGCTTCTTCAGGTTCCTTAAGTGAATATTTTTGTGCAGATAATTAGTATTAAGATTAAGGGGTTATTAGTAGAATCTTTCTACTAAATAATGCCAAATTTAGTTTTTCTTGGCCAAGCTTCTCAACAGAAGTGCTTTTATCTGGTCTAATTTTTCATTTTTTCTATGAATATGTTATTACTTTAGCCTGGACAATACAAACAAAATGCATATAACAATAATTCCTAATCCAATCAAAATGATATTTGAAATGTTTTTGTTTCCAGTGAAATGGCTGCACCAGTGATTTCTTTCAATTCATTTTGATACATGCTCAATGCCTTCTTTTGCAATTTTAAAAGATCTATAGAAACATTATGCTTATGTCCAATCAAATGATTTTTCACTTCCTCCCAATCATGTTCACCATTATTATAAGCCAAAGGAGTAATACAAAAAGAACTTTCATTCCAATCACGTTTAAGAGCTCTTAACAAGTTTAAATTATAAGTTTGATTACCCAAATATATAATAGTTGTTTCAAGATCATTCATATGATTATTCAGTTCCATATCAATGTGAGACTGGCTATGCCACATCTCACTTGCATTTTTATGCCAGTCCATAACATAATGTTGATTCTGGACTCTGATGCAGTGCTGTGCCAGTGACAGCTGCAGCAGTTATGATGCCAATCAGTCCCCAAAGTCCTGCTATTAAAAGTTCAGTCTTTTAGTTCTTGTTAAATAATGGTTGAGGAAATGCCACAGCAACTGGGATTCTGGAAACTGCTGCCAATGTCCGGTCATCTAAACCGGTAACCATAGTCTTTCTTCTTGCTATAAAGAGAGTTTGATTTTCCTGCAAGTATGAATTCTTAAAACATGTAAATAAGGAGCAATTGAAGCAACTACTGTTCCTTTCATCAAAAGTTACAGTTCCAATGATATAACTATAGGATCTCATTCACGTATTGTAAAAAATTGAGTTTATTTTCTTTTTAAAAGAGTAATGCGTTTTGCTGTCTTGCCTTTCAAAAATTGGACCAGTTCCCAAAAATAATTTCCACAAACAACTTTGAGTTTTGTTAAGTTTAGTGTCCCATGGTTATGGGATATATCTTCCTTGATTTTTCCAAGTTATTGAGCTGTTAATAAATGCTGTATTACCAGAATTCCAGAAATAAGGATTACTGTTATTAGTAACTATGGTTGAATTATTAATGAACCAAAATATGGTTATGTTTTTAATATGTTTCAGTGTCTCTATAAGGGCCTGATCCTTTACAATTCCATAGGAATCATTAAACAACACAACCTCTGTAAGCCCATGACAAATATACCATTTGTCATTAAGTAGTCTGTTGTGAGAGTGACATGTAAGATTTACCATATTTTCTGGTTTATATGGTAACAGCTCTAGAAGAGGTGGGTTGGTTATGTATGCCCAATAAGTGTAATTATGATGTGGTATCTTACCTTGACCTAATACTTTACCCATAATTAATCCAATGTGAAACCACCATGTTCATAGTTTAAGTTTCAGCAGCATCTTCATCTCTAGGTTTGATTCTTCTGGAGGGGATCCACTGCTCTTCTCCTGTTTCGTAATGATAAGAGCAAACCCTCAGCCCCCAAATTTTACCTCTCCTTTTTCCCATTTATTAGTTGTTTCATTTTTCCAATATATTGGTTGCCCACATTTTTCATTTTCATTCCTTTTTTTAAGCTCCCAATGTCTTTCTGCTGCTGTGGTATTAGAAGTTTGTTGTCTATTAAGAAAACTTAAGGTAAGCAATGCTTTAGATAGTTTGTCTTTAGCAGATTCTCCTCCATCTCCCCCTTTTTGTTTTTGCAGAATTTTAATAAGTGATTGCTTTTTTCTACTATCGCTTGTCCTTGGGGGTTATATGGAATTCCTGTAACATGCTTAAATATTCCAGTCACCGCAAAATTTTTTAAGAGATTGACTAAGATAGGCAGGACCATTATCAGCTTTTAGCTGTGCTGGCAGGCCCATTACAGCAAAACAATGTAATAAATGAGAACATACATGTGAGGCCTTTTCACCAGCTTGAGCAGTTGTCCAAATAAAATTAGAATATGTGTCCACTGTCACATGCACATACTGAAGGTGGCCAAAAGAAGGCACATGTGTAAAATCCATTTGCCAAATTTCATTAGGATGTTCTCCACGGGGATTAGTTCCTAGAGAGATAGTGGGGGCATTTATGGGCCCACATGTAGGGCATTGTCTAACAATCCTCTTACTTTCTTTTACTGTTAAGTGAGGATACTTATGACATAAGCCAGAAGCATTAGTATGTGTAAGTTTATGATAATCAGCAGGAGATTCTATATAAGCAATAAGTTTATCTACTAAATCATTCTGTGAAGCCATAGGGCCAGGAAGTTGAGAATGGGAATGAATATGAGTAATGTAGATTGGATTAGATCATTCATGAACAGTTTTTTGTAATTGTAGGAAAAGAACTTCTAATTCAGAAGCTGGAGTTATTTGAGCTGTTTCTATATGACAAACAACATGACAAACATAAGCAGAATCAGACAATATTTAAAGGCTCAGAAACATCAGTTAGCAATTGAATAACAACCATAAGTTCTACCTTTTGGGCAGATAAATAAGGTGTTTCCAAGATTTTGTAGTTGGACCTAAATAGCCTGCATTTCCATTACTGCTGCCATCAGTGTAGTAAGTTGGCGCAGCAGAGAGTAGTTGTTTGACAACCTTAGGAAGAATCCATGAAGTACATTTTAAAAACTAAAAATTTAAATTTGGGAAGGGATTGTCAATTGTTCCAATAAAATCTGCTAAGGCCACTTGCCAAGAGTTACTGAATTGCCAGAGCTGAGAAATCTCTTGCTTTGTAAGATCTAGTATGATTTTATCAGGATCTCTAGCCATAAGCTGTCTCAGGCGAATACGGCCCTTTGATATTATTGCTGAGATTTTTTCAGGATAAGTATGAAGTTTTTTTGTATCTTTGTTTGGTAGGAATACCCATTCTATTATGCCCTCCTCTTGCCAAAGTATCCCAGTAGGGGAATGGCAAGATAGAAATATTACAAGAGAAATTGGAAGATTTACATTTATCCTTGTTAGTTGGCTATTTTGCACTCTTTTTTCTAACCATTTTAACTCCTTTTGCTTCTGGGCTTAAAATGTGAGGACTATTTAAGTCAGGGTCTTTTGTTAGAGTATTGAAAAGATTAGTGAAGGCATAAGTTGGAATTCCTAAAGTAGGCCACACCCAACTAATATCACCCAGTAATTTTTGAAAATCATTTAAAGTACTTAAATTATCAGTACAAAACTGGACTTTGTGGAGTTATAATGTTTTTATTAATAGTATGACCTAAATATTGAAAAGGAAGCTGTTTTTGAATTTTTTCTTCTGCTGTTTGCAATCCATATTGAGGAAGAACTTCTTTAGCCAGCTGAAATAGTTGTTCAGCTCAGAAGATTGCTTGGTGGCAAAAAGAATATCATTCATATAATGAATAATTATAGCCTTAGGAAATTGTTTTCATAAAATTTGTAAAGGAATGTGAACAAAGGATTGACATAATGTAGGACTGTTCAACATTCCCTGAGGTAAAACTTTCCACTGATATCGTTCAGTAGGAGCTGGATGATTAATAGAAGGAATAGTAAATGCAAATTTTTCTCTTCTATTCCTCTTAATCCAAACGATAAATAATCTTTTAAATCAATAATAATATGATGTCAGTTTTTTGGGATCATAGTTGGAGATGGCAAACCAGGCTGTAAAGACCCCATAGGTTGAATAACTTCGTTAATTTCATGCAAATCAGTTAACATGCGCCATTTGCCAGATTTCTTTTTAATTACAAAAACTGGAGAATTTCATGGACTAGTAGAGGGCTCAATATGCCCTGCCATTAATTGCTCCTGCACTAATTTTTTCAGGGCTTCCAATTTTTATTTTGGAAGGGGCCACTGTTCTACCCAGATAGGCTTGTTTGTCAGCCATTTTAAAGGTAATGAGAAGCCCTTTGTAACAGTAGCCCCTACCCTAAATTTGAATATCCTAGGCCACTGTAGTCTCCAGTAAGCCCAGTTTAAGGTCAGGAAGGGGGAGCATATTGCATATGAGTAATAAGATGTTTAACTGTATCAGAAATGTGGGGAATATTCAAATAAGCTCCCCATTGGTATAATAAGTCTCTTCCCCATAAATTAAGTCCCACATCCACAACATAAGGTTGCAGAGCAGCCTCTTGTCCTTCTGGACCTTCTACCATAAATATCTGAATACTCTGGTAAACATCTGTCATTGTTCCAATGCCAGTGAAAGCTGTAGGCACCTTTTGCAAAGTCCAAGCTTGTGGCCAATATCGTTTAGCAATAATAGAAGCATCAGCCCCGGTATCCACCAATCCTAAAAATATCTTTTCGTTTAATTTTATGGTAATTTCAGACCTTTCATCTCTAATTGCTGTTTGTCAAAAAATTTTACGCCCAATGGAACCAAATTCCTCTGCACATTTTAAAGGAGCTTTACAATATGGTAACAAAAGAAGTTGAGCTATGCTGTCTCCTGATTCAATTTGATAGGGAGTTAAAGTTTGTAACAATAAACAAGTTTCTCCATCAAAATTGGAGTTAATGATCCCAGGTTGCACCAAAACACCTTGGGTTGTAAGACTGCTATGGCCAATAATGAAGCCTACATTGTTTTCTGGGATAGGCCCTTTAATTCCTGTTCTTATTTTTTGTATACCCAATGAAGGCATAATGAACTTAGTTTCAGCTGAGGGAAGATCAACAGCTGCACTGCCTTTAGTAACTGCCTTAAGTTCTGTTATAGGCCGGAGCAAGCTGCTCCGTTGCTGACTGGGTGGATTTGAGCTAGTTTGAAAGAGGTGCTCATATTGTTTGTCTCAGGGCCTTGAGCGAGGCCCACTTGGAAGTTTCCCAAATTATTAATGAGACTGCCATTTTTATGATATTTAGAATGGCATTCCTTGGCCCAGTGAAACCTCTTCTGACATATAGGACATACACGAGTCAGTATTGATCTATTATTGCCACTAGATGGAGCTCTTACACCAGTTTTGGCTCGGCAATTTTTTTTTTCTTCAACTGACCTGGTTTCCCATATTTAAAGTAATTTAAGTTGTTAATCATAGCACTATGTCCCCTTATAGCAGCTGCAGGAAGGGTCATGTTATATGTATTAGACCCAATGTCTTGGCATGCCCTTATATAATCCTGTAAAGTACCTCCATTTGCCTTTATGGGACTCAAAGCCTTTTCACATTCACTATTAGCATTATCAAAAGCCAACATCAGAATAAACATCTATTTAAGGTCAGGCTGAGTTACTGTCTTATTGACTACATCTGCCAGCCTAGCTACAAATTCAACGTAAGGTTTAGTGTTTCTTTGAACAATTTTTGTAAGTGATTGTACAGCCTGTCCAGGGGTGGAAATTCATTGCCAGGCAGCTAGGCAGCACAATGGAACTTGTACAATGGCAATATCATCATATAGAGCTTGGCAAGGAACTCTAGCCCATTGACTTATTCCTAATATTTGTTCAGCAGTAATAGGCACTGGTGGATTTTGCTGTTGATTTCATCATGCTACAATATTAGCTTCATCAGACCACCAAGTTTTAAATTGTAAAAATTCTTTTGGACTAAGAACAGCTCGAGCTAACAAATCCCAGTCCCAGGGTATTAATCTGTCTGCTTGTGCCATTCCTTGCACCAATCCTTGAGTATAAGGAGAATTTACACCATATTGAGTCATGCTTGTTTTAATTCTTTGATAGTTTTAAAAGGAATAGGAGCATGCTCATATTGTACACCCCCTTGAGGATTGTCAGCATCTACTGGAATTTGAGTTACTGTTACCAGAAAAGTAGAAAAAAATTGCATAGCCTCTGAATCTCCTTCTCCCTGTGCTATACTTTTCATAATTTAAGAGGATTGTGCTGGCACAAAGACTTTAGGAGGGTCATCAAATGTTGTAAAAAATGGATCAGTAGACACCTTAGGAGGCGCAGACGCTGGTTCAAAAGACAATAAATCATAACTTGGAGCAGACGGCATAGCGACTGCTGGAAAAGCTCCATAAACTTCCTCTTTCCTTTCCTTCTTTCTATTAGGCATGAATCTATCTGTTTTTGCCTGTTCATTAACCCTCTCACGTATATTTTCATCAAAATCATCATTAGCTTGTTCTGCTACAGGTCCAGCAATAGCAGTATCCTGTTTATAATCTTCATCTTCATCTGATTGTAAAGGTTCAAGAGCAACAGAAATAAGACTACACAAAGACCATACATGAAGGGGAATTATTTCTGCATTTTGATAAACTCTTTTTAAAGCTTTCTTCACTAACTTCCATTGTTCCAGGATTAAAATATCCTGTCCTTGTGGCTGAAACCGATAACAATGCTTCTGCACAAGAAAAAAAGTTCCTCAAAAACCGAGGATTTAATAGTTACACCGGTGCACTTTAATAAAGTTTTTAACACTATAGAGAACTCTTCAAAGTTTGACTGATTACCCATTACCCTAATGATTCCAAGGAGGAAGCTTACCATTTTCTTTTAAAACCACTCTCAGGAGCTCCTTGGTCTGCGCACTGAATGAAGGAAAAGCTTTATTTTCGGGGTCCCTGTTCGGGCGCCAAATGTTGCCGGTCAGGTGCCGGTCAGGACCTGGGTCCATGAAAACAGTGCCGTGGATGAGAAAGAAAAAATAAGATGAGAAGAGTGACTGGGATCAGGGGACTCTCCACCCGATATGGATAGAAAAGCCCAGCCACCTTATTGAGTGTGGCTTTTATTCATTGTTTGGCAAATCAAAATACATGTGCACATGTGTAAGGATAATAGATACTTAACAGTTTCACATGAGCTGAAATCAACAAATCTTAAAAGTCAATGACTCAGCTCTTTTACATTTCAAACATTGTCTCAGGCTGTTTCCCCATCCAGCTGGAGAGCTTGTTTATTATATTCCCAGGTGACCTGCTTTTCCATCAGTAGTCAGTCTGAAACTCCATCAAAAAAGGATAATAATAAAAGAAGAGAGAGGACTGCTACCTCACACCTTATAAAAAAATCAACCCCAAATGAATCAAAGACCTGAGTATAAGAGCCAGAACTATCAAACACTGAGAAAGAAGCATAATTAAGCATCTTCAGGACCAATTGTATAGTTTCTTAGACTTTCCACCCAAAGCTCAAGCAACAAAAGAAAAAGTAGATAAATGGGGCCTCATGAAAATTAAAATTTTTGTTCCTCAAAGGCCATTATCATGAAAATGAAAAGACAATCAACACAGTTGGAGAAAATATTTAGAAACCCCACATATCCAATAAGGGTTTAATATACAGAATATATAAAGAAATCCTACAATTCTAAAAGAAAGGGTCCAAAAAATAATAATGATTAAAAATAGGCAAAAAAAAAAAAAAAGTCTTGAATATATATTTCTCCAAAGATGATTTACAAATGGCTAAAAAGCACATGAAAAGAAGCTGAACATCATTTCCTGTGGTACTGTGAGTCTTTTGTGGGCTCCAGAAAATTAAGTTCTTAAATTGGTCTATTACTTTTGAGGGAGGGATGCTTTGATTGGACTGGATTCAGCTGATGACCATTTGATGGGATTGTTCTACTAGGGTGTAGCCCAGGATTAATCTGGTACCTTTTGTTGGTGTTCCTTATAAACAAGAGGGAAGAGCTTGCAGAAACAGAGAAAAACACATAGAAGCTGAGAAAGAAGACCCCAAGAGCCAGAAACTGAGAGTAGGCCACTGAAGCCAGAAGCTGAAAGCAAAACTGTCCTTAGGAAAGGGGAGAGACAAGCAGATGTCTCCATGTGCTTAACTGCCTACAGCTATAACTCAGGGAGAAAGTATCTCCTGATGATGCTTTGATTTGCATATTTTCATGGCTTCATAATTGTAATTTTATAAGTTAATAAATCCCCATTGTAAAAGCCAATCCATGTCTAGTATATTGTCTTGACAGCCTTTAGCAAACTAAAACATTTGCCATCAGGGAAATGCAAATCAAAACCACAACGAGATACCATTTCACACCTGTCAGAATGGCTGCTACTAACAATGGAAAATTACAATTGGAGAGGATGCAGAGAAATCGGATCACTCATCCCTTGCTGGTGGGAATGTAAAAAGAAAACACACACGTGGAAGACAGTGTAACTGTTCCTCAGAAAGGTAAGTATAGAATTATCATATGACCTGGCAATCCTACTGCACAGTATATACCCAAAAAAATTGACATCAGGGATTCAAACAGATAGTTGCAGACTGATGTTCATAGTGGCAGTATTCACAATTGGCACAAGAATGGGTGTAACCCAACTGCCCATCAACCAGTGATAGGATAAATAAAATTCAGTGTATACATGAAAAGGAATATTATTAAGCTGTAAAAGGGAATGAAGTCCTGATACATGTGACAACATGAATGAACATTGAAGACATTATTTTGAGTGAAATAAGCCAGACACCAAAGCACCAATTTTGTGTAACCATTCTGATTGGAAACAATTGAAATAAGCAGACTCATAGAGCAGAATCTAGGATATAAATCTCCAGGGGCTGGTTTGACTCTAGGTAATGGGAATTTAATGCTCAATTTGAACAGAATTTCTACTTGGATTGGTTGTAAAGTTGTGGAAATGGATGTAAACAAAATGCAGGGGAAGTTATTAATTCAAAAAAAAAATTAGAAAAGAATAATTTAAAACTGGATACAATGTACAGATGTTCCAGAATCCATACTTTTAGTGGTTCCTAGGATGTTATATGCTTTCACAGTTCCTATTGATGCTTTATCCTCTGGTTATGAAAAATGAACTTGTATTTACCATGATTACTAAATTTACATTATGTGAAGAAATCTCCAAGAAAGGATCTCACATAACCTCAATTCATATCTGCTTCTGCTTAATTGATTCTGTTTTGTTTATTTGTGTTCTAAGATGTGTTTATTTGAAGATACTTTTAGAGTGGAAATAACTCAATAAAATTGACTATTTTCTCAGAAGGAATGTTGTCCTAATACTCCACCAGATCAGTTCCATAAGGACAAATATTCAAAGAGTTAATTCTGAGGTGTGAGCTTGTGATGCAATAAAATAATTTTCAGGACCTCAGATTCTAATCAAGTATGCATAGAGAACCCATACATCACTACTGGAAGAAGCACATGTTTTAAATCAGTGTATTTTAAATATATACTCAAAATCCCTCTAAAAATAACAACTAGAAAATAAATTTTCAGAGACATGTGAACAATACATTGTCTTAAAAGGCAATTAAAGGGAGAAGGGGTGGGGATTTTGGGAATCCCCTATATTTTTTGAAGTAACATTTATGTAATCTAAAGCTTCTTTAAAAAGAAAATTTTAAAAAGATATCCCAGTAATAAACCACCTCATATTAAACAGCAGTATAATGTTAAACATCATAACTTCAGTTATTCTGAAAAATAAGTTATTTAGCACAAAAACATGTATTATTTAAAATAACTCCCTTTAAATCTTTCAAATTAATTTAAAAAAGGGTTAATTTTATGTTATGTGAATTTCACCTCAATAAAAAAATGTACAGATAACCCCAAGGAAAATAAACAATGCCATTAAGGTACTTGTAGCCACAGTATCTTAAAATTTGCTTTCCTGATTATAATCTTTTGAGATGATATTACTGGAATACAGAAAAAAAATTATTACTTGAAAAGTATTTCTAAATATCCATCTCTTATGATAATATATTTGCAGCATTCCAGGATCTTTTGAAAGGCTTCAACCATTCATAAAATGGTTTTAAACTGATAGATTAAGTTCAATCAAGTTGGTACTCCAGGTTATCAGTTTAATTGTTCTTTAAAATTAACAAAAATATTCTTTCTGTGGGAAAGGAATAGGTGAGCCCTAGGAACAAGAATGCATATAACCAAATGGAATCAAATTGAATCACTATTCTGACAAGTTTGTTTAGTGTTAATTGTAACTGTATATTGTAAGACATTTGCTTGGAGACAGTTTCCAAAATAATTTTGGTAACTTAAGTATGTACATTATGGAATGTATTTTTGCTATTAAGAAAAAAAAAGGGTAATTTTATTCCCCCCCAAAAATGATCGGTGTAGCAATTTGGCATTGTTTATGAATTCCAACAATAGATATTGGATTATGTTTGTAAAATGGTCTGCTCCCCTGGGCATGATTAAATTATGATTAGGAATTTGACCGGGCCACATCAGTAGGATGTTGAGTCCCTACCTCCTTGGTGGGTGGGTACTGACAGAGAAACCCATGTAGCAAAGAAAAGAGTGGAAGTTTTTAGCTGCAGCCTGGGAAGTAAGCACACAGGAGCAGAGCAGCTGAGCCAGGAGAGAACCGAGCCATGGGGAGAGAGAGACAGAGCCAGTCACCTGATAGTTTATAGCTGATCTTGTGGAGAAAACAGAGGAACCCAGAGAGAAATGAGCCCCAGGATGACAGGAACCCAGTAAGCCTGAACCCTGGCAGACAACAGCAGCAATATTGCTCCAACACATGGCAATAGACTTTGGTCAGGGACATAACTTATGCTTTATGGCCTGGGAACTGTAAGCATCTACCCCAAATAAATACTCTTTATAAAAAAATTATTTTTGGTATTTTGCATCAGCATCCCTTTGGCTGACTAATATAGGATTTGGTACTGGAGAGTGGGGTCATGCTTTTGCAATTACCAAAATGCTGGAACAGTTTTATAAATGGGTAAGGGGTATTTTTTGGAGGAATTGTGAGATACTTGGTAGAAAAGACCAACAGTGCTTTGACAAGACTGTTGATAGTAATATGAACTCTAAAGAGACTTTTTATGATGTCTTAGAAATAAATGATAAAACTATTATTGGAAACTGGAGGAAAGGCAATCCATATTTTAAAATTGAAGAGAACCTATCAAGATTGACTCCTGATGTGTTATAGAAGGCAGAATTTGAAAATGGTAAGCCTCTGAGCATTTAGGTGAAGAACTTTGCAAAGTAAACCTAGAGAATGCAGCTTGGCTTCTTGCAGCTTATAGCAAAATGCTAGATGAGAGAGAGAAGCTGAGGACCAAAACGTTGGGCACAAAAAAAAACAGAAACTGATTTTGGAAATTCTAAACCTCTGGAAATCAGGCTCCCAGATGATAGTGCCCCATTTAAGAAATTGACTAAATGTGGAACTTGTAAATCAGAATCAGAAAGACATTTGCCCAGGAAGAACATGTGGAAAGTCTTGCTGTCTGAGGGTTTTTAGCCATGATTTTTGCATGCTAAACCCACAAAATTTTTGAGAGAGCTGTATGAATTAAATCACTGTCAACATGGAATGAAATGGATATAGAAGTTAGAGATTGAAGGGGGATTGATTTTAAGAGGAAAAGCACAGAAGCTGAGATCTGGATTTTAAAAATCACCCTGGGCCAAGAGAGTAAACTCATCCATGTGTACAGAGAGGGGGAGTTTGCCCCAGCAGTTAAAGAGTGGATGTTCTTGCCCAATGTTCAGGGAGAGTTTTGCAACCCCAAACTCAGAGAGGTTGGAGCACATTCCTCAAGGATTAGGGTAGTTAAGGCCAGCACCCAATAGGCCTGAGAAGTGTGGACCTGTCTCCCATGGATTAGGAAAGGCCAGGTGGTCAACTCATTGCTCTGAGAGGATTTAGCCTGTATGACAATGGGCTCAAATTCAAACCCTAAAAGGTATCTTCAATTTCAAACTATTGTAAAAGATTTGTTTTTTCACCTTCAAAAAAGTGAAGCAATAAAATAGTTAAGTTCATTTAATGTTATATTTTGAATGGAAAATGTTTAGAAAGTGTTATAAAATTAAAATGAATTTTCTAACCTTCTGTTAATCAAACTTGTATGGGTAAAATTTTCATGTAAATACATAGATTGTATAAAATTCCTGGAAAGTTAACAATGTTTTCTCCATAATATTAGCTAACTGAAAAATGTTGTTAAATATGCTTTTAATTATTTTAAAGGTGTTATATGTCACAGAAACAACCTCTCCACCTGGGAATTAAGAGGCAAGTGCTTTGGCTCCTATTCATCTGATTTGCCCCACCTCCACTGAAGAAGCAATCCCTATGGCTCCATAAAGAGAGTGGCCCTCAGGGAACTACTACAGAATGGTGCATAGGAGTTAATTATCATGAATAAGATAAAAATAACACCACTGTTATATGCAGCAGTCCCAAACATTGCTAGTTTATTGCAAGAAATTTGTACCCAGTTATGTCACTATCACTTTGTTTTGGATCTTGCTAATGCTTTCCTTAGTATCTCATTAGACAAGCCATGATAGCCTGCTTTCACTTTCATGTGGGAAGGCCAACAATGGACTTTTACAGTGCTTCCCCAAGATAATATTATTTAACCAGTAATTTTCTTTCAGAATTAAGAAGCATCAGAGAAAATAGTATCTCACCCTGACAGCCAGGGATGGGCAATCATTTGGGACAAGCCACAAGGTCATGGTTGTTCTGTCAAATTCTTGAATGTTGTTTGGTTGGGTAAGACTAAAATTATACCCTCTGCTGTAATCAATTAAGTACAATTTTTTCCCTCACCACAAACTACAACACAATTGATGGCTTTTCTGGGATTGTTAGGGAACTGGAGAACATTCATCCTTCATTTAGCTAAGATAAAAACATCATTGTATGTGTTAATCAGGAAAGGTCATGCATGGGAATGGGAGGACCTCCAGGAGGTCTTTAAAGAAGCAAAGAGTGCAGTAGCACAGGATCAAGCACTAAAGGGGGTGGACCCTAACTTACACTGAGAATTGGATGTGACCAGCACTGATATTGGCTTTGGGTAGGGTTTGTGGCAATGGTAACATTCTAAAGAAGTACACCTTAGGTTTTGGTCACAGTTGTGGAAATGGGCCAAATTATGATATAACCCCTTAGAAAAGCAAGTATGTGTAGCCTACCATGCCCTGTTGCAAGTAGACAGCTTAACCCAAGAGAGTCAGGTCATTTTGAAGACTGCCATCCAGTGGTGGATTGCATATACTAGAAACAGGACAAGAACAGTGAAGCTTTGTGGGTTGCCCACTGTGTGGGATGGACCTGTGGAAGGATATATGGGACACCTGCCAGCAGTGACAGCTAACTTTCACATCCCTGCTGACACATTTCTTGGGAATGTTGAGGCAAATGCTCTCAGAAAGATCCAGAGCCATACCATTGAGACCCAAGAAGAAGTGGAGTGGCTTCACAGGAAAGCAGACATCATGGCTACCAGACTCTGTGGTACCTAACTGAGCAGTTCCAGATGCCTGTCTTGCACCAGCAATTCAAGGACATTACCCCATGGGTGTCTAGCATGCTCACACTGATGACTGCAACAATTACCTCACCGGATGATACATATTGGCTAAGCCCAAACTCTAGTTGCACAATGACAAGTGGATGGCATCTGTCCTTTTCCGCTCTCAGAAGTAGTGAGGATCACTAGCACTGCCTCAGACACTGCCAAAAGGGTGTTGTTGACCTTCCCAGTAGGAAAGGCCAAACAGCAAGCCACTATTAGCTGCCTAGAAAAAGTAAATGTCCTCTATGGGGTGCTAGCCCAAACTGAGAGTGACTGGGGAACTACATTTACCATTCACCCCAAGCAGTATTCAGCTATGGACCGACATATTGTTTGGACTTTCCATCTACCATATACCCCATGGCTCCAGGTCTTATAGAAATAGTGAATGGCATTTTAAAGAAACAGGTAAAAGATGATAATAGATCTTTACAAAAATGGACTAAGAGGCTGTATCCAGCCTTAAGCAGTTTAAATTCAGCATCTCAGGCTGTGACCCCATTTCCAATTGAAATACAAAAAGCAGGACAGATGCAAGCTTTGAGAATACAAGTTAAAGGGCCAGCTGTCCTACAGCCACAAGGGGAAGTAATAATAATCTATTGTTGCCTATGCCTTCAACTATACAAACTGGGGAAAATGAGTTCCTTTGGCCATGGTACTGGCTTATGCGGTCTCTCTGGTTGGGAATTTTAAATATGTGGAATAGGAGTCACCCAAAACATTATTATATGACCACAGTTTATACAAATACTGCTAATAAAAATATTTATTAACAATCCAGGGTCTCTTATTCCCGCTGAGGCCCAATGTATATCTATGTGGACACTTCTTATGCATAAACTCATTTTTTATGTCACTGAAGAAAACTCAAAGAATTTAGAAGGGGAAATATGGTATTAGAAGCCTCTCATAAAACTCCCTACCTGGTACTTTGTTATCTACTAATGAAAATATTGCTTTTATACTGTTAGACCAGCATGATCTGCACCTGATTGTTGCCCATAAACATCTTTCTTTATATCCATAGCACCCTAGTCAATACTTTTTGTAGCAATTTGATATTATTTATGAATTGCAAAGATAGATATTGGATTATGTTTGCAAACTGGTTTGTTCCTCTGGGCATAATAGATAATATTGGATTCAGAGGTTTCACTCTTGATTAAATAATGATTGAGGCTTTGTTTGGGCAACATCAGTAAGACATTGAGTCCCTGCCTCCTTGTTGGGAGGGGACTTACAGAGAAACCACACCACAGAGAAGGGAGATTGGAGTTTTGATCCAGGGGACTGGTAAGTAAACATATAGGAAAAGAACACAGAGGAATAGACATGACTCACATATGGCAGAGGCCCTGGGAAGACAGAGAGAGACTGATAATCCACAACTGACCTTGTGGAGAGAGCAGAGCAGCTGAGACCAGAGAGAATCAAGCCCTGGGAGAGAGACAAGACTTGTCCCAGGCTATAGCTGATATTAGAAGAAGCTGGGACCACAGAGCATTAAGAGGAAGAGGGAGGCTAGACCCTCACAGCCTTCTTGCTCCAACATGTGGCAACAGTCTTTGTTGAGGGAAGTAACTTATGGTTTATGGCCTTGTGGTTATAAGCTTCTATCCCAAAATAAATACCCTTTATTAAAGCCAGAATATTTCTGGTAATTTGCATCAGCACCCCTTTGACTGATTAATATACCTTCCTAAAATGGACTTCAGCTGTAACTCATGCCCTTGTTCACAAGGAAGGATACAAATCACATGCATGTTTGGAACAAGACCTTCTGATTTAAAGCTAAAATCAAGCTGCCATCTTGCAATGAGATTTGTAATTATATTTTTTCCCTTGTAATGGAGCAAGTGAATAAGTCAGACATTTCTTAGTATATGCTGTATATTGGTTTAGGATGTTTAAGAGCTGACTCTGCCACCCTAGATCATGTTGCTCCTGTCTGTATGGAACAAGAGGGAATCTGTAATATGAGGTGGTTACCCCCTAAATTAAGCAATTTCACTGTCAAGCATTAATGTTCAATGTTGTGTATATATTTTTGATCAATCCCATAATACTTCACAAGCTCTAAGTCATATGCAAAAGCACATATAATTCATTGATAAATTAGCTACTGACTCCTTATCTGACTGGTTTAATTCCCTTTCTGGGTCCTGTAAACATGTTTTCATAGGTCTACTGGCTTTTAGTGGAGGATTCTTATTGTACTGTTGCTGTGAAATATAAATGCAAGTGTGTCCTATGGTTAATGCCAGCTGCTACATGAGGGTGGATTGTGGGAGCCCAGAGACCAGGATGCCTCCCCTCTTAAATAGAACACATCCTGAAACATGTAGCCACCTGGTATAACCTGAACATTCACTAGTTTAAAAGTAATAGACCTACAAACAAAAAAAAAAAAAAAAAAGAAAAAAAAAAGAAAAGAAGAAAAAAAAAAAAGGAAGAAAAAAAAAAAAGTAACAGACCTCTCCAAAAGAAAGAACATTCAAATGGCCCTACAAACTATAATCCCCACAAAGGTGTATAGTCCCTTCTTCTGATAACATCACTAAACACACCATTTGTGCACCTCATGTAACTTTTTGCATTAACCCTGTTCTCAAACTCTATGGAATGTCTTTGTTTTGAGACTGATTATATTCCTGCGGCCGGGGGTGTGTCCTGTCTGGTCAGGGTAGGAGAGCCCTAGGCTCCTATGGGGGCTCGCAGGCGTGGAGGGCGCATGGCGGAAAGAACCACCGCAGAGACGAGGTAAGCACGCAGGTCTAATTTATTAAGGGAAGTACAGATGCTTATATAGGGTTGTGGGCGGGAAAGGAGAGCGGGGCTGGCCGTGATAGGCCGGGAGCAGTTTCCATGCCTTCTAAGGTGTGGCCTTGGTGGTGCGGCTCTCCCTAGCTGTGTGGGGAGGGGGGAGGGTGAGTGTGGGCAGGCTTCTTCTGGTTATCAGCAAGCAGATGTTGGTTGCCTGGGCGAGGCTGAGGGCGGTGCGCCCGTTCCAGCCGCCCTACACCCGAGCGGTGGGCTGCGCATATCCCCCACTGGGCGAGGCTATGCCTGCTGGCCAGACTTCAGCCTGCCTTACCTCATTTCCCCGTTCTTTTTTATTTATGAGCTAGTAGCTTTTGATTTTGGAGAGACCGCAGAATGTGGCACGCACCATAGAAGACGCGGAAAAGGAGTTAAAAGGCTTTGGGTGATGGGACAGGTGAGTGGCTGCCTGGCCCTGGAGAGCAGCGGCTGTAGTGGTGGGGTTTAGGGTGAATGAAGTTTCGGAGGATCTGTTTTTTGCGAGGTCTCGGACTGGAGGAAGCAGGAGTGGATGGTGTTGTGGGCGGGTTCTCAGAGCTGAATTTGCTTGAGGGCGAGGGCAGCAGGGGGAGCCGAGGTAACAGGCGGTGCGGGGCTCCTGTGGGGAGAACGGGCGGAGGGGGGCCGGGTGGATGAGGGGGGTGGCTGCGGGAAGAACGGGTGCGGGGGGGTTGAAAAGGCTTGGGGGGGTCTTCGGTGGTGGCGAGCCGCTGGTAGTGGACCTGTACAAATGAGGTGAAAATGGCATTAGCTTGATCTTTTGCGAGTTGGATGATCTTCTTGATGGCCCATGGTCCGACTGCCAGTGTGACAAGAAGAATGATTAGGGGGCCTAGAATAGGGAGGATGTAGGGGAGGAATCCTTGGAATCCCCAGGAGAGGCCTCCTCCCTGGGCTTCTCTCTCCTTTTTTCGTTTCTCCAGCCCGGCTCTTACTTGGGCTAAATTGTCTTGGATGGGGCCCGAGTAATTAGCATAGAAACAGCATTCTTCACCCAGTGCGGCACAGAGGCCTCCTTCTTTGAGAAAGAGGAGGTCTAACTCTCTGCGGTTTTGAAGGACTACCTCGGAGAGGGATGTAAGAAATTTTTCTAGGTGGTTAATGGCTGTTTCGAGACAGGCGATATCTTCGTCGACGGCTGCCCTGAGCGAGGAAAAGGCATTAGCATGTAGGGTTAGGGCTGCAATTCCGGTGCCGGCTCCTGCAAAACCTAAAAGTGTGGCAATTGTAATGACGGTGACAGGTTCCCTTTTTTGTATGTAGGTTGGTAGGAGGTGACGCTGCCAGAAATAAAAAAAGTGGTTATTGCTATGGTAGATAATGTGGGGGAGTATAACAGCAAGCACACAGGTTTCGTTGGTGGAGTTGAGGGTGTGAACATTAAGGCATGGGGTAAGGCCTGTGGAGGAACAGACCCATTGTGTGTTATTGTCGGGCAAGAGAAATTTTGCGGTTGTGTTAGGGGTGGTTGTATGGCTGCAGAGGGTTTTCATGAAGGGAATAACAGTGCCTCCGATTTTAGTGATACAGTGTCTGCTTTGAGAGACGGCCTGGATTGTTAGTCCTATTTGGGTTTGGTTTCAATTGCAAGAGGCAGGAGCGTCTTCTGAGGAGGGTTGATAGGAGGCATTAGTGGCTATAGCCTCGTAGTAAGGCATTGAGGAGGAGAGGCACAGCCAACAGCTAGCGGTAAGGTTGGGGTTGGAGGAATTAAGAGTGGAAAAAGAGGCGTTGACTAAGGACAGAAGCGGGTTGTGGATTTGTAGCGGGGGTAGTGGGGTAGGAGGGGCGGCGATGGAGTTGTTGGGGTTAGAAGACTGATTGTTAGTATTCACCGCAGGGGAAGGAGGAGGGGGTGCAGGATTAGAGTGAGGGTTGAGGACTGGGTTGGGGCCAACGGAAATTAGAACAGTGGGGGTGGTGACCCCCTTTTGTATTATGAACAGGCCGCCGTAATCATAGCTTTCCATGTATAGCTGAAGGTCGTATGTACGGCCCTCAAGCCAGGCAGTGCTGGAAGGGTCTTTAACAGTGAGGACAATTATATCTCATCGGGAACTATTTGCAGTGTAGAATTTAAGGTAGGGGTCCCGGTTTGGAGCAGCGCTCCAGCCGTATGCCATGGTTTCACAGCCCCAGGAGAGGCAATAGAAGTGCGCAGGGTCGTGGCAGCCTCTGGCCGAGGAAGGGCAGATGTAAAAACCAGAGACCCGATATCCGCCGCCGAAATGGCCGTTAGGACTGCGCAAATATCCATTAGTGGGCGAGGCATAGCACGACCCCTTGAAGTCGTTTGTAGATGAGTAAGAATAACCCATAAGGTTACAGATATGTGCCATGAAGGATGGGGCTTGGGCGGTGACGTTGTACTGCAGGATTTTATCCTGGGCCCCAATAACTCTGACTGTCCAATTGAAGGGTTGGTGAGACGAGTTAGAGGACAGGGGTTGTGGCCGCGGAAAGAAGGAGGATTAGTAGGGCTACCAGGTTGATGGGCTGGTTAGGCCGGAGGGGAGTTTGTGCTCGGACTCGGCGATAGAGATTGAGGAGTAGTTGCTCTTCTTTTGGAGGAGTTGGGTCATTCAGAACGACACGCGTCATCTGGTAGGTTAGGCGCCTCAGTTGTCGGCATTCCCTCCTCGTCAGGCGCTTGGTCTGCGGTGGTGGGTCGGATGTTGCGTCCCGGGATCCAGATGCGTTGGGGAGCATCGTCTGGGAAAACACAAGCAAAGCCTCTACCTTGGCACAGGAGGGGGTGAGGTCCTTGCCACTTGTTATTTTCTGGGTCTTTCCAGTACACCAGAGGAAGTGGAGTGGAGATGGAGGAGGCGCCCCAATGCTTGTGCATAGGGGACAGCCCATTTTTTGTCAAAACTGAATAAATTGATTGTTATTAGTGCTATAGTTAGAAGCTCATCAGGGGTGCAGTGGGGGTTCTCTCCCCTCTCTTGTGTTATAAGATTTTTGAGGTGGCGGTTGGTGTTTTCGATAATTGCCTGTCCTTGTGGGTTATAAGGGATGCCAAAATGGTGAGTGATGTTGTATAATTTTAAGAATGATTGGAACGTGGCACTTCGGTATGCTGGGCCATTGTCTGTTTTTAGGTCCCAAGGAACTCCCATGAGGAGTATGGCCCGTCTCATAGCGGCTACACAATGGCAGGCTCGTTCTCCTGGTAGAGCCACGGCACTAACTAGGCCAGAGTAGGTATCTTTGACTACGTGTACATATTTTTGGCGGCCGAAGGAAGGAACGTGGGTAACGTCCATTTGCCATCTAGAATTTGGTTTTAAGCCTCTAGGGTTAGTACCTCGGGGTTGTAATGGTCCCAGAGGCAAAAATGGAGCACAGCGCCGGCAGCTGCGAACTAAATGTTTGCACAGCTCCGCAGTTAGGTCTGGAAATAGGTGTTTTAAGGCAGACGCGGAGAAGTGGAATCGAGAGTGTAAGCTCCGTGCCTGCGCTATCGGGTCGTTAGTATGGGCTGAGAGACTTAAAGTAGTCACGATGGAGTCGACTAACTCATTGCCTTTTGCCAGCGGTCCAAGTAGCCCTGTATGACTACGGATATGAGTGATGAACCAGGAGTGCTGGCGCCACTCACTGAGCTGCTGTAATGTATGTAAGCTGTTGTCTAGATCAGAGTTTGATGGGAAAAACATACGAAAGGCTATAACCTTGCAGACTTGGCAAGCATATGCACTGTCTGAGAAGATGTTAAGAAGCTCAGAGGTGTAAGTGAGAAAAGCTAGAATGATGGCTTCTATTTCTCCTCTTTGGACAGAGTCATTGAGGCAGAGGGTACGAGTGTGTGGTATCTTGGAATTTTGAGAGAATGAGACAAATCCAAACCCCTTTTTTGAGGCGTCAGTAAAGACGACTCTTGCATTGGCTATAGGGGTAGAGGATGGAAAGGGGTGCTGTTGCCCCATAATTTGCAGCGTTGTGAGTCCTTGCAGAATTTTGTGATTAGAGTAGTGGTTATCTACTTGCCCTGTATAGCTGATTAAGAGAGTTTGGAAGTCTAAGTTTGTTTGAGCCAAAATGGTAGTTTGGTTTTTAGAGAATGGCCAGATGATAGTGGCTGGTTCAATGCCATAAGTATGAACACTTAGGCGCACTAAATCTTGAGCTAACTGAATGATTGCCTGTGCGAGAGGGTACCTTGTCTTGGTTTACTGTCAATCCTATTTGCTGAAGGTTGTGGATTAACTCCTGGAAACCTTCAGATAGCATCTGTTCGTTCTCATGAGCCAAGAGGATGGCATCCATGTAGTGGATGACGAAAAACCGATTTTTAAGAGATTGGATGGCATAGCTAACATAATTTTGGCATATTGCTGGGCTATTTTTCATACCCTGCGGTAGCACTTTCCATTGATAACGAGTATTGGCGCCTTGGTTGTTTGTTTGGGGAACTGAAAACGCAAATTTTTCCTTATCTTTCTCATGCAAAGGTATGGAGAAGAAGCAGTTTTTTATGTCTAAAATAAGAAGGTAATAGTCTAAAGGCACTGCAGAGGGATGTGGAAGACCTGGCTGGGGTGAGCCCATAGGTTTTATGTGAGCATTTACCGCTCTCAGGTCATGGAGGAGACGGAATGTGTTTTTATCTTTTTTGTAAATTACAAAGATAGGGGTGTTCCAAGGACTATAGCTGGGTTCTATGTGGCCTAATTGTAATTGTTCTTTTACCAGCTCCTGTAAGGCAAGTAATTTGTGGGACGGTAGGGGCCATTGCTCCACCCATATAGGTTCCTCTGTGTCCCACTCAAGAGGAATGGGTTTTGGTGGTTCTATTCGAGCAATGGCTTCTACACTTGGGGGGGCTGGTGGTTTTGTGGCCGAGAGAACAGGATATGGCGGCCGTCCGGTGGTTTAGTACTAATGGTTGCCCCCACCTGTTCAAGGACGTCTCTGTACCATAGAATGGAGGTGAGCCCGTGAATGAACAGTGGCTGGAATATGCCGGAGTGACCCTCTTCATCTTCCCAAGCTACAAGCATATTGGCTTGGAGGGAAGGACCTTCAGCTGTGGCACCTTGTACTGGTGGACCTGGTCTGGTGGAAGTAATAAAGGCATATGATTCTGGGAAGCAGCTGATTTCTGCTCCTGAGTCTACTGTTCCTGTGTACCATTGGTCTTTAACTTTTAAGGTAAGAGTGGGCCTGCTTTGATATATGGGAATGGCCCATTTCATGGCTTTTGGGGAGCCTGCTTGTGGGTCTCTTGGGTGCGGGGCTGAGACCTGCCCCTGGTGGAGTTTAAAAGCTGTGGCACGCTGATAGAGCAGCAGTCTCGGGCCCAGTGATAACCCTTGCCACAATGGGGGCAGGGTGTGGTAGGCCCTCTGCGGGGTAGCTGATAAGGTGGACGTGGTGGGGGGGGAAAGGCCACGGGAGCAGGCGGCCCAGGCACTTCAGGGCACTCTCTGGCAAAGTGTCCAGTATTGCCACATTTAAAGCAGCTCGCATTTAATGCCATAGCGGCCGAAAATGCTTGTGTGAGCGCGGCAGTATGTACATCGAGGCCACTGCAGGCCAGAACCCAGTCATGAATTGTTTTTTCTCGGATGGGAGCAATGGCCTGTTTACAGATAAGGTTGGCACCTTGTAAGATGAGCTCTCGGGCAAGGGCTGTTTGGGCTTGTGGGTCTGTGACTTTGTGCTCACAGGACTGGAGGACACGGGAGACGAAGGCAGAGAAATCCTCGTCCTTGTTTTACGTGAGCTTGGTGAAATTGTCAGCTTTAATAGCTGAACATGAGCGAAAAGCCCAGAGGGCAAGGTCACGCAGTTGAATCCAGAAGCCGGCTGGGGCTTGCTGGTAGATTATATGGTTGGCAAATTGGCCGGAACCGGGGAAGGCGTTGGCTGGGATTTGTATACCGGCTGCGGTGTTAGTGGCAACCTGTTTTTCTGCCTCAGCATAAAAGTAGGCTCTCCAGTTTATAAATTGGCCAGGAGTGAGGATACCCTGAGCCAAGGAGGTCCAATCATAAGGGATACAGAGGTTTGTGGAAATCTCTTCTAACATTTGCATGGCATATGGACTTCCCAACCTGTCTTCCTTAACTGCCTTTCTAAGGCGTTTAATGTCTTGTGGGTCATGGGGATACCAGGGGAGTGGGCGCTGCTGGGAGGGAGTGACATTTAGGGGGAAGCAGGAGATGGGAGGGGGTAGGGCGCTTTGGGTAGCGCCACCGGCTGGCGGGGGTGTTTGCACCGGGGCGGGAGTGAAAGGGCTGGTGTTTGGGTTAGCGGAGCACTGTAGGAGGCTCGTTATAGGCGCCCAGGGATTGAACGGAGGACTAGCCCAGGGGTTCACGGGGAAGGGCGCCCAGGCAGATGCGGCTGCAGGGTCAGCTGGGGCACAAAATGGCCGCTCGGAATTACAAGATGGCTGACCAGGTGCGCGCGCACCGAAAGCATTACAAAATGGCTGTTTGGGCTCATAAAATGGCTGACCTGACGTATGCACGTCGGCAGCGTCAGAGGGCCCGCCTGTTTTTTTGCTCTCGACAGGAAGGGGCAGGTAGAGGGGGGTTACTGCCCTATAGGGCGGTTCTAGTTCCTTCTTAAATGACTTCCTGTTTTTCGTTAGGGAAGAAGGAGGAAGTTCGCCATCTTGGCGGGGCTTAAGGTTGGTTTGTTTGGGTGGGTCTAGTTCGAGCGCGTTGTTAAGCTGCTCGATAAGAGACTGCGCATCAGAGTCTTGGTCCGAATCGGAGCCAGACTCGGGGCAAGAGGGAGATGCCTTTTCTTCCTTATCGCGTAACTGAGAGGACAGAATCTGGGACGTGAGGGGGTGAGAGCCCTGGAGACAGGAGCGGATGGTAATCAGTGTAGGCACAAGGCCGGGGGGAAAACGCTTCCCTTCGTGTTCCATGGCATTGGTAACACGGTCGATAAGGCGTAAATAAGTATCGGGGTCCCAAAGGTGGCAAGTTGTGAGCCAAGGGTTAAAAGGAAGGAGAAGGTCCCAATAAACTTGTAGTTGGCGAATTGAAAATGCACTTGTGGGTATCTAGAAGTCCGGCAAGAGCGCGGACTTGGGGCGCTTGGCGAGATGATAGCCTACCACCCATTTTAGGCCTTGTGGAGCCGGGAAGGTTGGGGCCCTTACCTAGCGAGTGCGGCGATCGGGTAGCAGCAGGTACCGGGGGTTCTGAGCAGAACGGTGAGACGGACGCACCGAATTTAACAGTAAAGGAAAATAAGACGATAAAGACAATAAGAAGGGAGATAAGGAGGCAGAGAAAGACGACGGTCGGGGCGGTTGATTGCGAAAGTGAGGGGTAGGAGTGGTGTAGTATGGCGAGGACGAAAAGGAAGATGAGCGGGAGAAGGAGAAAGGCGGGGAAAAGGGAAAAGAGAGTAGGGAAAGAAGCAGGATTCATGGGCAGTAAAGGGTCGCCAAGTGGCGGAGTGAGGCAGGGTAGGGACTTACCCGTTCATGGCGGGCAGTGCCCCACATTGGGTGCCAATTGCAGCCGGGGGTGCATCCTGTCTGGTTGGGGTAGGAGAGCCCTAGGCTCCTACGGGGGCTCGCAGGTATGGAGGGCGCACGGCGGAAAGAACCACCGCGGAGACGAGGTAAGCACGCAGGTCTAATTTATTAAGGGAAGTACAGATGCTTATATAGGGTTGTGGGCGGGAAAGGAGAGCGGGGCTGGCCGTGATAGGCCGGGAGCAGTTTCCATGCCTTCTAAGGTGTGGCCTTGGTGGTGCGGCTCTCCCTAGCTGAGTGGGGAGGGGGGGAGGGTGAGTGTGGGCAGGCTTCTTCTGGTTATCAGCAAGCAGATGTTGGTTGCCTGGGCGAGGCTGAGGGCGGTGCGCCCATTCCATGGCTGAGGGCAGTACGCCTGTTCCAGCTGCCCTACACCCGAGTGGTGGGCAGCACATATCCCCCACTGGGTGCGGCTATGCCTGCTGGCCAGACTTCAGCCTGCCTTACCTCATATTCCCCCTTTTTTTCTTGCTTCTTTGCAGAGCACTAACTTCATTCTTGGACTGGCTGCCATCAAAGTCTCTCCTGTTCATAAGTCCCAATAAAGTTCATGTCTAACTATTTTCCTAATGCATTCTTTGGTCTTACAGCAGCCCCAATCCATGTCTTTCAAAGTTGGGTTGAAAGACATTGCAATCAACCTAATTATAAATTCTGCATGAATTAAGCATTGGATCACCGTTCTCTACTCCCATTCTATCTCCTGGTAACCTATCCTCCAGATTCTACCTCCATGAGTCTGCTCACTATGCTTAGCTGATACCAGTGATATCATAAAATACTTGTCCTTTTGTGCCTGGCTGATTTCATTCAACATAAAGTCCTTGAGGATCATCCATGTTGTTGCATGCATCAGTACTTCATTCCTTCTTACAGCTGAATAATATTCCATCAAATGTTCATACCACACTTTATCCATTCATCTGTTGTTGGACACTTGGGTTGCTTCCATCTTTTGGCAATTCTGAATAATGAGGTTATAAATATTGGTGTGTATATAACTATTTGTGTCCCTCCTTTCAATTTTTCTGTATATATACCTAGTAGTGGCAATGTCAGTTCTTATGACAATTCTATACTTAGTTTCCTGAGAAATCATCTAACTGTCCTCCACAGTACCTGCACCATTCTACATTCCCACAAGCAGTGAATGAGTGCTCCTATTTCTCTACATCCTCTCCAATACTTGTAGTTTTCTATGTTTTTTTTAATAGCAACCAGCTAGTAGGTGTGAAATGGTATCTCATGTTGTTTTGATTTGTATTTTCCTAATAGGTAGTGATGTTAAACATCTTTTAATGCACTTTTAGCTCTTTGAATTTCCTCTTTGGAAAAATGCCTTTTCAAGTTTTTTACCCATTTTCAAATTGGGTTATTTGTCTTTTTATTGTTGAATTGTAAGATTTCTTTATATATGCTTAATATTAGACCCTATTTGGATATGTGGTTTACAAATATTTCCTCCTATTGAGTAAGCCTTTTTACTATCTTGACAAACTCCTTTGGAGGACAATTTTTTTTAAATTTGGAGGGTATCCCATTTATCTATTTTTTCTTTCATTGCTTGAAATTTAAATATAAAGTTTATGAAAATATTGCCTTGTAGATGCATACTTACATTATACTCTAGGGAATTTATATTCCTGGGTCTTATATTTAGGTATTTGATCCATCTTGAGTTATTTTTTTGTATAAGGTGTGAGATAGAGATCCTCTTTCATTCTTCTGAATATGGATATCCAGTACTTCCAGGACTATATGTTGAAGAGACAGATGAGTGGTCCCAGATGAGTGGAGTTGACAGCCTTACCAAATACCAATTGATCACAGATGTTTGAGTCTATTTCTGAGCTCTCAATTCAGTTCCATTCATCAATATGTATATCCTTGTGCAAATGCCATGCAGTTTTGGCCATTGTAGCTTTGTAATATGCTTTACAGGCAGGAACTGAGAGTCACCAAATTTGTTCATCTTTTTCATGATGTTATTGCCTCTTACCCTTCCAAATAAATTTGATAATTGACTTTTCCATTTCTGCAAAGAAAAAAAAGCTGTGGGAATATTTGTTGTGATTGTATTGAAGCTATAAATCAATTTGCATAGAATTGGCATCTTTTTTTTTTTTATTATGGGTAAAAATCAAAATTCTCACAACACATACAAACATTTGCAAAATGATATATAAATATATATGCATATATGTGTATTTGCATACAAAACTGTTATTTATATATATATATACATATATTTCAAGAGGTGCTTAGATTACCCAAAATATTATGTGGAACTCACTGGGATTCCCATGTTGCCCACCTCCCACATCTCCCACCACATCCCACACAAACATCTCACACAAGTGTGGCCAACCACCCTCAATGAACTTACACATCCTGGAGCCTTGCCACCAACCATAGACCAAAGTTCACACTGTAGACCAAACTCTCTCCCACTCAGTTCTGAGTGGTGTGTGCTGATTTAAAATGGCCTACATCCGTTGCCAAAACAGTACTCAGGAAAACCTCCAACTCCCAAAGAAGCCCCTGTATTTCAACTGCTCATCCCCTCCCTACCCCAAAAGTGTCAAGTGGCCACTGGCTCCACCTCATTGTTAAAATTTCTTGCATTGCTAGAATCACCATATGTGAACAAGAGAATACCATCAAGTCCACTCTAGTGCATAGTTCTTCTCAAAATCCTGAGGGGACTGGGATGGTGATGTCCACTCCAACTCCAAGTGAGAGAGGGCTTACATCCCATGGATATGGTGGGTGGGATGATCCTGCCTGCAGATGCAGGCCCTCTCCATTCCCTGGGATGGCCATTGCCCATTGTTGTCTCCTCACCAGGTGACTTGGATGAGTCAATTGAGCTGTAGGGTAGGAGTTGCAGCTCCACCTAGATTTCATGCACACCTGGCACATAGGTAGACAGGAGACTCCAGTCTCTGGAAGTATACCTAAAAACTCCAGCATCACATGTAGGTTTGAATAGAAGGGACTGGTGAACCATGTGCAGGGAGGACTTATTTGAGTCTAATTCTGTCACTCTCAGGAGCACAGATTCCAAAATAGTACCCACTGATAAGGCATCAGTCTCTGGGGCTATCCCCCCTTATATAAGACCAGGGTGTCTACGGAGCTCTCAGGAACCCCACTGAGTGGGGTGATAGGCACTTAGATGTTCTATGAGTTCCTACTGAGGTGTGCATAAGAGTTACCTCTGGGTTGACCTCCCGACTCTCTTTGAAGTCTCTTAGCCACTTGAACTCATTTGTCTTTACCATTTCCCCCTTTTATTCAAGGTCTTTTTCCAGTTGTGTTGCCAGTTGGCACTTGGTATTAATCCCTCGTTGCTAGGGAGGCTCATCCCCGGGAGTCATGTCCCACGTTGGGGGGAAGGTAATGCAATCATATGCTGAGTTTGGCTTAGAGAGAGTCCACATTTGAGCAACAAGGAGGCTCTCAGGTGGCAACCCTTAGGCACCCCACAACTGCAGGCTAAGTCTCATTTACAAGAGCAAAGACTCACAAGGGTAGTCATCAAGAAAAAAAACACATCAGTGGGTCATCCTATTTTGACAGGCACTGTCCCTACACTCAGAGGACTATTGCTGCTCCCTTGGAGACTGTGGCAGAGCTCTCCAGGCTAGGAATTCAGATTCCCTCATTTATTGTGTGATTATCCAACCATCGTGACCATGCCCCATCCCCCGATCCTTTGAATGATTTTGTATATCTTTCATGTATATTCGGATGAACGAATCCCCATGAAACCCCCCCCAGACACCTCCCCCAATAATCCCCCGCAGTACCCATTGTAACCCTTCTGTGATCCAAATCCTCCATGAATATTTAGTCCATAAAATAATCAAATATACTTACTAGGAAAAAGAAACAAGTGTGATAAGCTTACATGCAAGAGACAAACATAAGGAAACTCAGGGGAAAAAAAAGAAAAAGAAAAAGAGAGAGGAAAAAAAACAAATAATCAAACAAAGATCAAAACAAAATAAAATATAATTAGTGGATTGGGACATTCAAAAAATGGGCAAAAAAGGAAAGGAAATGCCTTTAAAATATATATATATATATATATTCATTTTTTTTTTTCCTTTCTCTTTTCTCTTTCTCCTTTTTTCCTTCCCTTTATCACTGTGTTATCGGATGTCTGGTGTGCCATTACACATTCCTCCTCTCAATCTCCATTGTCTCCCAATTTTTCATTTAATTTTCAAAGAAGTTTTAGGTCACAGCAAAGTCACACTCGGTGTGCAAGAGACTCCCAGGTACCAAACCACCCCCCCTTCCCCACCCCATATTAACTCCCCCCCTTTTTTTTTTGGTTGTTAGAATTGTTATAACTGTTATGCAGATAGCAAAATATAGCAACTAAACATTGTCAGTGATTAACAGTATAGTTTACAATTTAGATGATACAGTTTAATAATTTTGATGATATTTACCATGTCCTGTGTCCATTACTGTAAGGTAATGAAAAACGTTCCCCATGACCACCAAACACCCCTTTAGATCTTGACTGTTCCCTTCTCCCCAGGCCCCCAGGGCCTGTGATACCCCCCATTCCCAACCCATGGAATGTCAAGATTCACAGTTACATGCCCTGGGGATTTGAACCAGCCCTTCCTAATCCACCCACCCCACAGTGCTGCACCACCAAACCCAGGAACACCACCACTCATCTGCCCCATCCCCCAACATGCAACCACACTCTATCCCTTTACCATAGATTATGTCCATATGGGTGATGGCTCAAAGCCTGCTCTTCTCTTACTCTCCTTTGTTAACCTATCTTTTAGACAATGGTTCTCAGAGACTGCTCACTTTCCTCAGTTCAGATCAGTGAGGTCATATACTGTTCATCCTTCAGTGCCTGGCTTGCTTCACTCAACATAAGGTCTTCAAGATTCATCCACGTTATTCCATGTGTTAGCACTTTGTTCCTTCTTACAGCTGAGTAATATTCCATTGTACGTATGTAACACATTTTGCTTATCCATTCGTCTGTTGATGGGCACCGGGGCTGATTCCAACTTTTGGCAATGGTGAACAATGCTGCTATGAACATTGGTGTGCATATATCTGTTTGTATTTTTGTTTTCAGTTCTTCTGGGTACATACCCAGCAGTGGAATTGCTGGATCATACGGAAGACCTATTGCTAGTTTTCTGAGGAACTGCCAAACTGTCCTCCACAGTGGCTGGACCATACCGCAGTCCAACCAGCAGTGGATGAGGGTTGCTATTCCTCCACAACCTCTCCAACATTTAGTGTCTCCTCTTTTTTTAATAGCTGCCATTCTGATGGGTGTAAGATGGTATCTCATTTTAGTTTTGATTTGCATTTCCCTGATAGCGCGTGATTTTGAGCATTTTTTCATGTGCTTTTTAGCCATTTGTATTTCTTCCTTGGAAAAGTGTCTTTTCAGGTCACTTGCCCATTTTTTATATGGGTTGTTTGTTCTTTTATTTTCAAGGTGAAGGATTTCTTTATATATGCAGGATATTAGGCTCCTATCAGATATATGGTTGCCAAATATTTTCTCCCATTGGGTAGGCTGCCTTTTTATTTTCTTAATAACATCCTTTGAGCTCCAGTTTTTTATTTTGATGAGGTCCCATATATCTATTTTTTCTCTTGCTACTCCTGCCTTAGCTGTTAAGTTCATGAAACCATTTCCTATTATAAGATCCTGTAGATGCTTCCCTACATTATCTTCCAAAGTCTTTATGGTTTTGTCTCTTATATTTAGATCTTTGATTCATCTTGAGTTGATTTTTGTATAAGGTGTGAGATGGTATTCTTCTCTCATTCTTTTGTATATGGATATCCAGTTCTCCAAGCACCACTTGTTAAAGAGGCCACTCTCTCCCAAATGAGTGGGTTTCATGGCCTTGTCAAATATCGGATGAATGTATATGCGAGGATCTATATCAGAATTCTCAATCCGGTTCCATTTGTCAGTAAGTCTATCCTTGTGCCAATACCACACAGTTTTGATCACTGTAGCTTTGTAATATATTTTAAAGTCAGGTAATGTGATACCTCCAACTTCATTTTTCTTTTTCAATATATCTTTGGCAATTCGGGGCCTCTTGCCTCTCCAAATATATTTTGTGGTTAGTTTTTCCAGTTCCTTAAAAAATATAGTGTTGACTTTTATTGGGATTGCATTAAATCTGTAGATTAGTTTGGGTAGAATAGACATCTTGATGATGTTTAGTCTTCCCATCCATTAACAGGGAATATTTTTCCATTTATTTAAGTCTTCTTTGATTTCCTTTAACAGTGTTGTGTAGTTTTCTGTATATAAGTCCTTTACATCTTTAGTTAAATTTATTCCTAGGTATTTGATTCTTTTGTTTACTATTGTAAATGCTATTTTTTTTACTGATTTCCTCCTCAGTTTGCTGGTTATTGGTGTACAGAAATGTTGCTGATTTTTGAGCATTGATCTTATAGCCTGCAACATTACTGAACTCCTTTATAAGTTCTAGAAGCCTTGTTGTAGATTTCTAAAGGCTTTCTATGTATAGGATCATGTCATCTGCAAATAATGATATTTTTACTTCTTTTCCAATCTGGGTGCCTTTTATGTCCTTTTCTTGTCTCAGTGCTCGTGCAAGTACTTCTAAGACAACGTTAAATAGGAGTGGTGATAGTGGGCATCCTTGTCTTGTTCCCGATCTCAGAGGGAAGGCTTTTAGGATTTCACCGTTGAAAATGATGTTAGCTTTGCGTTTTTCATATATACCCTTTATCATTTTCAGAAAGTATTCATCTATTCTTATCTTTTGTACTGTTTTATGAGGAAAGATGCTTTATTTTGTCGAATGCTTTTTCTGCATCTATAGAGATGATCATGTGATTTTTTTCTTTCAGTTTGTTTATGTGGTGTATTACATTGATTGATTTTCTTATATTGAACCATCCTTGCATACCTGGGATGAAACCCACTTGGTCATGGTGTATAATTCTTTTGATATGTTGTTGAATGCGATTAGCAAGTATTTTGTTAAGGATATTAGCATCTAGGTTCATTAGAGAAATTGGTCTGTAATTTTCCTTTCTTGTGTTATCTTTATTTGGTTTTTTTTTTTTTTTTTGAGAACCAAAGCAGAACAAGTATCTCTGGTATTTATTATATCAAATGGTCTAATAATATATATTTAATTGGCTTCGAATCTCCGCCATTCGCTCCACGCAGCCGATCCACGCAGATAGATGTCCCAAGCCTCTCACTACACGCGTGCACAGCACAGACCCCCGGGCAGGACCCCATCCCCAATCCGCCTTGCTCTGGGAGCTTGCAGTGTGCGCCCTCCTACACCAACACCATCTTTCCTGTTTGGTTTTGATATTAGGGTAATGTTGGCATCATAGAATGAGTTAGGTAATATTCCTTCTACTTCTATTTTTTGGAAGAGCTTAAGTAGAATTGGTGTTAGCTCTTTCCGGAATGTTTGGTAGAATTCAGCTGTGAAGCCATCTGGTCCTGGACTCTTCTTAGTTGGGAGGTTTTAATGACTGAGTCTATCTCTTTTCTTGTAATTTGGCTGTTGAGTTCATCTATTTCTTCTTTCATCAATGTCGGCTCTTTTTCGGTTTCTAGAAACTTGTCCATTTCTCTAAATTGTCATTCTTGTTGGCATATAATTTTTCAAAGTATCCTCTTATGATACTCTTTATTTCTGTGGGGTCAGTAGTGACATCACCTTGCTCATTCCTTATTATATGTATTTGCATCTGTTCTCTCTTTTTCTTTGTTAGGCTGGCTAAGGGTTTGTCAATTTTGTTGATATTCTCGAAGAACCAGCTTTTGGTTTTGTTTATTGTTTCCAGTGCTTTCTTAATCTCTATTTCATTTAGTTCTGCTCTAATCTTTATTATTTCCTGCTTTCTACTTCCTTTAGGTTTAGTTTGTTGTTGTTTTTCCAATTCCTCCAATGTGCAGTTAGGTCTTCAATTTTAGCTCTTTCTTCTTTTTTAACATATGAATTTATGGCTATGAACTTCCCTCTCAGGACTGCTTTCTCTGCATCCCATAGGTTTTGATATGTTGTGTTGTTGTTTTCATTAGTTTCAAGGTAGTTACTAATTTCTTTTGAAATTTCCTCTTTGACCCACGGTTTGTCTAAGAGTGTGTTGTTTAACTTCCATATCCTTGTGCCTAACCTGCTTCTCTGGCCCTTATTGATTTCCAACTTCATTCCATTGTGGTCAGAGAAATTACTTTGTATAATCTCAATCTTTCTGAATTCATTGAGTGTTGTTTTGTGGCCTAGCATGTGGTCTATATTGGAGTATGTTCCATGTGCACTGGAGAAGAATGTAAATCCCATTGTATTTGGGTGTATTGTTCTGTATATGTCTATTAAGTCCAAATCTTCTAATGTATTGTTGAGTGCCTTAGTTTCTTTATTGATTCTCTGCCTAGATGTTCTGTCTAATGATGATAGTGGTGTGTTGATGTCCCCTGCTATAATCGTAAAGGAATTTATTTCTCCTCTTAGTTTTTCCAGAGTTTGTCGCACGTATTTTGAGGCACCTCGATTAGGTGCGTAAATGTTGATGATTGTTCTCTCTTCTTGAGAGATTACTACTTTTACTAATATGTAGTGTCCATCTTTGTCTCTTACAATAGTTTTGCATTTAAAGTCTATTTTGTCTGACATTAGAATAGCTACTCCTGCCCTTTTTTGGCTATTGTTAGCTTGTAAAATGGTTTTCCAGGCATTCACTTTCAGCCTCCTTGAATCCCTGGGTCGAAGGTGGGTTTCTTGTAGACAGCATATAGATGGATCATGTTTTCTTATCCATTCTGCCAATCTGTGTCTTTTGATTGGTGAATTTAATCCATTAACATTCAGTGTTATTACTCATAATGAATTTCTTACTTCAGTCATTTTTTCTTTGGTAAATGTATGTCATATGTTGTTTCTCTTTATGTGTTTTCAGTTGTTTTTAAACTCTCCTCCAACTCTCTCTCCTTTGTTTTTTCCTTTCAACTTGTAGAGATTCCTTTAGTATTTCTTGAAGTGCTGGTTTCTTCTTGACATACTTTCATCTCTTAATTGCTGTTTATCTGTGAATATTTTGAACTCTTCCTCATTTTTGAATGCCAATTTTGCTGGATAGAGAATTCGTGGCTGGAACTTTTTTTCTTTTAGTGTTTTGACTATGTCATACCACTGTCTTCTTGCCTCCATGGTTTCAGCTGAGAAATCAGCACTTAATCTTATTGTGCTTCCCTTGTATGTGATGTTTCTCTTTTCCCTTGCTGCCTTGAGTATTTTGTCTTTGTCTTGAGCATTGGACAATTTGACAAGTATATATCTTGGAGTTGGCCTGTTGGGATTTATACTATTTGGGGTGCGCTGTGCTTCTTGGATCTGCACATCCATCTCTCTCAATAAAGTTGGGAATTTTTCAGCCATAACTTCCTTCAACACTCCTTCTCTTCCCTTTCCCTTCTCTTCTCCTTCTGGGATGCCCATAATGCATATGTTTGTGCATCTTGCATTATCGGTTAATTCCCTGAGACCATACTGGATTTTTTCTATCTTTTTGTCCATCTTTTCTACAATCTCTTTGATTTCAACTGTATTGTCTTCCATATCACTAATTCTTTCCTCTGCCTGTTCAATTCTGCTGCCATGTGAGTCCAGCGTCTTTTTCATTTCTTGACTTGTGTTTTTGTTCGCCATCATATCCATTACCTTTTTAGGTGTGTTAGCTATTTCTTCAGTATGTTCTCCCAGTGTCTTCTTTATATCCTTAATCTCTTCCTTCAGTTCTTTAAGTTGGTTCATGATATTTGTTTGGATAGCTTTGATTAGTTGTTCGATGTACTGCATTGCTTCCTGGTTTTTATTTTGTGCACTGGACTGGTCCATGTTTTCCAGTTTCTCAGAGTCATTTGTATTTTTCTGTTGCCCTCTGGTCATCATATTATCTTGATGGGTTTGTTCAGTTGATTAGCTTTTCTCTATGCTCTAGAATTTTATTTAGCTGTTGGTTCTGCATGTGAGTTAAATTTTCTCTTTGGCAGTTTTTCTTCTTATTTTATTTCCTTGCTTCTTTCTATGTTCCATGAAGGCAAAATGTTATGGCCAGAGGGATCAAAAGATGTAAGGAAGGCAGAAGGATAATAGAAATATTGATAAAAGTTAGAAGAGGGGCAAAATGAGACTTAATGAGTTGAATATTTAACTTGTGTAGGCTGTGTAGAGTACTAGGAAAAAATATGGAGTTCCTACAATGGACTGGGTAAAGAAATGGAGGAATATATATAAATATAGTGATTTAGAATGCTAGAATTATGAGGAGGGAGAGAAATAGTAGAGAAAGGTCTGAAAGGAAAAAGTTAATATTAATAACAAAAAAAGAAAAAAGAAGAAGAAAACAAAATAGATGGGATAGAAATTGACACCCTTAAGTTGTGGGCCTATGAAAAAATGTTGTCTCTAAGAGCCACAACAGAAAACAGAAGGCAGAAAGATGCAGGAAGGATAAGCGATAGTTTGTAATACAGAATCAATATATACAGCGAGTGGGAAATTACTGAATAAGAAGCCCAGCAAAGAAGCGACCAGCTGGCAGCACCTATTTAAAAAAAAAAATAGATGGAAAAAGGAAGGGGGGAGGAAAACTGGAATAATAGCAATAGACCAGAAAGTAACAGAGAGAAACCAAAGATCCACACAGGCAAGCAGTCAATCAGTGCTAAGGGGGTCAATGATTCCCCTAGGGTCCACGTGGATCCTTCCTGCCTATTTGTGTTTATCAGTGAATTTCCCCACAGGGTTCTATATGCAGGTCCTGAAGCAGCTTTTAGCTATTAAACTAAATTAAAAGAATTTATTTTCATTTGTTGAGGTGACCTCACTTTTGTTTTATTTTTTATTTTTAGCCAAATGCAGGACCCAAAATAATTCCTCCTCTAGACCAACCCCGTTACAGAATGGATCCTAGCTGGGCCCGTGGAAATTAATTAAGCACATCCCAGTTTCCGGACTCCCCAGGTTAGCTGAAGCTCTGATGTTAGTCAGTGAGGAGTGCTAAAGATGGCGGATTCCGCCCCTTCTGGTGCCAAGCTCCAGCATCACCGGGCTGCTCAGTAAATCAGTTTGAGTGCAGATTCACGTCTGCTCTCAGCCTAATGGTGCTTCGTCGGCTTATCTGCTCCCAAAAGCTATGGGGCAGTGCAGGCAGCTAGATCAATGTCTAAAAATATAAAATACCCTTCCCTGTCTTCCAACTGAACCCTCCCTTTTTTGGGAAGTGTCCCTTCCTCCTGGCTCCACAGCGGCCCGGGTCTTACCCCTGGGTGGCTAGGGAAATCAGCTGCGTTTCTCTACCAAAATCCCCCCTCCGGTTCACTGGGTGCTGATTAGCTCGTTTGCTCTGTTCACGCAAGGTCCAAGGGGTGCCAGGCAGCCAGATCCCCAGAAAATAAAACTTTTTCGCCCCACCCATGGCTCCAAATGGCTGTTTTATTTTTTTTTCCCTAACCGTGGGGCTCAGCTGCCTGTGCCAACCTCCACCGGCAGCCTCAAAACTCACGAATCTCCACCGTTCGGTCCACGCCACCGATCTGCACAGATAGATGTCCCAAGCTTCTCACTCCACGTGTGCACAGCACAGACCCCCGGGCAGGACCCCGTTCACAATCCACCTTGCTCTGGGAGCTTGTAGTGTGCGCCCTCCTACACTAATGCCATCCTAGAATTGGCATCTTAATGATATTAGTCTTCCTATTCATGGACATGGAATGCCCATCCATTTATTTAGGTATTATTTCATTTCTTTTAGCAATATTGTGTAATTTTCTGTGTACATGTCCTTTACCTCTTTATTAATTTATTACTAATATTTGATTCTTTAAATTGCTATTTTGAATGGAATTTTTTGTCTTGCTTTCCTCATCAAACTGCTCCTTCCAAATGTATAGAAACACTACTGAATTTTGCGTGTTGATATTCTATCAAACCACTTTGCTGGGCTCATTTATTAGCTCTAGGGGCTTTTCTTACATTTTTTCAGGACTCTATATATAGGATCATGTCATCTGAAAATAGTGAAAGGTTTACTGCTTCCTTTCTGACATGGAGGCATTGAATTTCTTTTTCTTTCCTAACTACTCTAACAAGAAGTACTACCAGAATTCTGAGTAAGAGTCGTGACAGTGGGCATCTTTGTCTTGTTCTGGATTTTACAGGGAAAGCTTTTAGTATTTCACCTTTGAGTATGATATTATCTATTGTTTTTTTATATATGTCTTTTATTATGCTGAGGAGGTTTTGTACTTTTCCTATATTTCAAAGATTTTTTTAATAAGAAAGGAATCTGAATTTTTTCAAATGTCTTTTCTACATCAATAGAGATTGTCATGTATTTTTCTGCTTCAATCTATTAATTACATTAATTGATTTTTTTTATGTTGAACCATCCTTTCATATTTGTGATAAAAAACATTTGATCATGATGTATGATTTCTTTAATGTGTTATCAGATTCAGTTTGCATGTATTTTGTAGGATATTTATCTGGTTTGGGAATGAAGGTGATTTGAGTTTCATAGAATGAAAGTAATATTCCTTATTTTTCAATTTTTTTGAAAAGTTCAAGCAGGATTGGAATTTATCTTTCCAGAATGGTTGGTAGAATTCATCTCTGCAGCCATCTTCTCTTTGTTTTTCTTCATTGGGAGGTTTTTATGAATGATTCAATCTCACTAATTGTGATTGATCAGTTGAGGTCTTCTATTACTTCCTTCATTGTTGTAGGTAGTTTGTGTGTTTCTAGAAAATTGTCCATGTTGATCTAATTTGTCCAATTTGGTGGCATACAATTTTTCATAGAACCATCTTGTGATCATTTTTATTTTCTATGGGGTCAGTGATGATATATTCTCTCTCATTTATTTTATTTATTTGCATCTTCACTATTTTTTTTCTTTGCTAGTCTAGCTAAGAGTTTGCCAATTTTATTTATTGTCTCAAAAAACACTAAAAATTAAAAAGACAAACAACCCATTTAAAAATGGGCAAGTGACTTGAAAGACACTTCTCCAAGAAGATATACAAATCGCTAAAAAGCACATGAAAAAAGCTTTATATCACCAGATATTAGGGAAATGCAAATCAAAACTACAATGAGATACCATCTTACATAGCTTAGAATGGTGGCTATTGAAAAAAACAGCAGACTATAAGTGTTGGAGAGCATATGGAGGAATAGGAATGCTTATCCACTGCTGGTAAGATTGTGGAATGGTCCACACTGTGGAGGACACTTTGGCAGTTCCTCAGAAAACTAACAATATATCTTCCATATGATCCAGTGATTCAACTGCTGGATATATGCCCAGAAGAATTTAAAGTAAAGACAAAAACAGATATATGCACACCAAAGTTCATAGCAGCATTGTTCACTATTGCCAAAAGTTGGAATCAACTCCAGTGCCCATCAACAGATGAATGGATAAACAAAATGTGATACATACATACAATGGAATATTACTCAGCTGAAAGAAGGAATAACATGGATGAATCTTGAAGACCTTATATTGAGTGAAGCAAGCCATATATTGAAGGATGAACAGTACATAATCTTACTGATTTGAATTGAGGAAAGTGAGCAGTCTCTGAGAACCATTGTCTGAAAGATAAGTTAATGAAAGAGAGAAAGAGAAGAGAAGGTTGTGAGCCATCACCCATCCAGACATAATCTATGGTAAAGTGATAGAATATAGTTGTATATTGAAGGATAGGACAGGTGGGTAGTGATATTACTGGGTTTGGTGGTGCAGGGTTGACAGGTGGGTAGATTAGAAAGGGTGGGTTAGAATACCCAGGATACTGGAGAGATGGGAGAGGGACCAGGTGAACATGGGATTTGTTGGTATGAGGTTGAAAATGCAGGAGTGGGAGAGTGGGAATGCTATTATGGCAATATGAGAAGGTAGTGTCACTGGTTTAGGGTGTTGGTTGAGGGTAGCATTCAGGATGGGCCACATCTGACATAGGCTTCTGGGGAGTGTGTGAGTGTTCATCCTGTCATAATGTGTTGTGTTGCGGAGTAGAGGCCCATATGGTGAGTGAGAAGGAGATGGACCCCCTTCTCTGGGAGGACTAATTCACCCAGAAACAGAAGGGTGGGCATCTCTTATAAGCAAGGGTGAATCCTAATGGGGGGGGAATCAGCATGTCAAGACCTCTTGTTGCATGTAACTATGAATCTTGTCACCAGTGTGTCAAGACAGAGGAGTGTCATGTGCCCCAGGGGGATGGGGAGGGAGGAACAAAATAGAACAAACAGGGGGTATTTAGTGATGAGAGGAAATGTTTTTTATGACCTTTCAGTGATGGACACAGGACATGGTAAATATCATCAAAAATTATTAAACTTTACCATCTAAATTTTAAACTATACTGTAAACCATTGACAATGTTTAGTAGCTATGTTTCACTATCTGTATAATAGTTATAACAATGCTACCATCTACATAGAAAAAGGTTTTAATATGGGTTGAGGAAAGGGGGAGGATGTTGGGTATATGAGAGTCTCTAGTATTCTGTGTGTGACTTTGCTGTGACCTAAAACTTCTTTGAAAATTAAATGAAAAATTGGGAGACACTGGAGAGTGAGAGGGGGAAGTTGCCACGGTACAAACTATATACCCAATAATGCAGTGATAAAAGGAAAAATGTTTAAGAAATATATTTTTTTTAATTTTTGTTTTTTCCCATTTTTTGAATATCCCAATCCTTTAATATAATTTTATTTTTAGTGTTTTTTTTAAGTTACCATGTATTTTATCTCTTACACTTAAACTTATCATTATTATTTCATTTTTCTATTAATTGTATTTGGCTATTTTATGGACTTCTACTTTAAGGAAGGTTTGGATCACAGAAGGGTTACAACGGGGGCAGGAGAGGATCATTGGTGGCAGTGTCTGGGATGGGGGATTCATGGGAGGAAGTTCACCTGAATATACATAAAAGATATATAAAATTGTTCAAATGACAAGGGGTGGGGCATGGTCACAGTGGGTGGAGAATGATTCAATAAATGAGAGACTTGAATTTCCACCCTGGAGAGCTCTGCCACATTCTCCAAGGGAGCAGCAACAGTCCCCCAAGTGAAGGGGCTGTGTCTGGGGAAGGAGGCTGGTCCACAAATGAATTCTTGTTATTGATGACTAGCCTTACAAGTCTTTGCTCTTGTAATTGAAACGTAGCCTACTGTTATGGGGTGCCTAAGGGTTGCCACCTGAGAGCCTCCTTGTGTTCAAATGAGGTCTCCCTCTAAGCAAACTCAGCATATGACTGCATTACCTTCCTCCCATTGTGGGACATGACTCCCAGGGATAAGCCTCCCTGGCAATGAGAGATTAATACCAAGTGCCAACTGGCAATAAGACTGTAAAAAGACCTTGAATAAAATGGGGAAAAGGTAAAGACAAATGAGCTCATGTGGTTAAGAGACTTCAAAGATACTCATGAGGTCATCCCAGAGGTAATGCTTATGCACACCTCAGTAGGATCTTATAGAGCACCAAAGTGGATATCACCCCATCAGAGGGGCTTCTGAAGGCTCTGGAAACACCCAGGTCCTATATAAAGGGCAATATCTCCAGAGATTGATACCTTATCAGTGGGCTATACTTTGGAATCTGTGCTCTTGAGAGTGACCAAGTTGGACTCAAATAAGTCCTCCCTGCACATGGCCCATCAGTAGCTTCTCTTCAAACCTATATGTGGTGATGGGCTTTGTAGGTGTACTTCCAGAGACTGGAGCCTTTGGCCTGCCCATGTGCCAGCTGTGCCTGGAATCTTGGTGTAGCTGAAACTCCTGCTCTACAGCTCTAAGGACTCACCCAAGTCACCTGGCGCGGAGATGATGATGGACAATGGCCATCCCAGGGAATGAAGAGAGTCTGCAGCTGCAGGCAGGATAATCCCATGAATCTTATCCATGGGATATAAGCCCCCTCTCACTTGGAGGTGGAGTGGAAATTATCATCCCAGACTCCTCTGAACTGGTTGAAAAGCTATGGACTAGAGCAGACTTTCTGGTATTCTATTGTAGACATATTGTGATTCAAGCAATGGAAGAAATTACAAGATTGAGGTTGAGCCAGTTGCCACTGGACACTTTCAGGGAAGGGAGAGGGAAAAGCAGTTGGAATACAGGGGCTTTTTTGGGACTTGGAAATTATCCTGAGTGACATTACAACAATACATATAGGCCATTTTACATCAGCAGAACATGCTGATAAGCCATTTTACAACATGCAGAACTGTGTGGGAGAGAGTGAGTTTTACAATGTGAACTATGGTCCATGTTTATGGCAAAACCCCAGGATGTGTGTATCCAGTGCAGGTGATGTGCCACACTAATGAAAGATGTTTATGTGGGAGGTTATGGGAGGTGTGGGAGGTGGGGAATATGGGAATCCTTAAAATTTTGTGTAACATTTATGTAATCTAAGCATCTTTTAAAATACTTTTTTTTTTTTTAATTTTTTAAAAAAGTTTTGCAATTACCACTGGGGGAAAAAATTAAAAAATAACAAATAATTTAAATAAAGGAACAGATGCTTGGGAATCTTCTTTTAAAAAGTGCAAATGAAAGAAAGAAAAAAAAAACATGGAAACAAAACAGCTTTTTGATTTGTTAATTCTCCCTATTTTTTTTATTTTCAATTTTTAAAATTCTTCTCAAAACTTTGTAATTTCTTTCCCCTACTAGTTTTGGGATTAGTTTGCTACTCTTTCTCTAGTTCCTTCACATGTGCAGTTAGGTCTTTGATTTTCATTCTTTCATTTCTTTTAATGTTAGCATTTATGTCTGTAAATTTCCATCTCAGCTCTGCCTTCACTACATTCCATAAGTTTTGATATGTTGTATTCTATTTTCATTTGCCTCAAGATATTTTCTGATTTCTCTTGCAATTTCCTCTTTTACCCACTGATTGTTTAAGAATATGTTGTTTAACTTCCATATACTTTTGAATTTTTCTCTTCTCAACCCATTATTGATTTCTAATAATTGATTTGGTTGCTATGGCTTCCAGAAAAGGTAATATTTTTAAAATTAGCCCATTCCTGTGGGTGTGGCAACATTTGGTTGGATTGCTTTCTGTTGGGAGGACTGTGACTGGAATAATTCAGTGAAGCATGACCAGAGTGGGTTTTCATTCTCTTGCTGGAGTCCTTTATATACCAAGGACTTAAAGCAGCAGATACATAGAAAAAAGCCACAGAGATGAGGAGAAGGAATCCAGGAGCTCAAAGAGGAAACCAGGAGAGATGAAGCCACAGAGCAGTCAGAATCTGAAGCAATGAGACCCATAGGAGAAAAAGATGCCTCCATGTGCCATACCACATAGGAGTCCAGGATTGTCAGCAGCCAACCTTTGGTGATATACCATCTATGACGATTCCTTGATTTGGACATTTTCATGACTTCAGAACTGTATGCATTTAAACTAATAAATTCCCATTATAAAAGCCAACCCATTTCTGGTTTATCATTTCCAACAGTCTTCAGCAAACTAAAACAGTTAACATGAGCATTCATGAGAGAGCTGGCCCTTCCAATAAAGTAGTCTGAGTTATCCAGGTTTCTGAGGTTAGGTTGGCTGTCCTGGTACTTCAATTCCTGTTCTTTACATGTAGTTATGGCATCTTTAAATCTGCTGCTGGGCTGGGGAGTGAAGGTGCCATTCTATTTGAGTGGCATTGATACCTAGCAAAAGTGGGTTCTTTTCCTCCCAATGCACCTTAAAGACCTGTTCCTGAGACACCAGGGTTTCAAAGTGAGAAATAATTTATTAGTGCATGCAAAGGAGCACAGTGGCATAATGGCATAAAACTGCCTCCAGTAACTTTAGTAATTCCATTATTTTATAATATCCAGACTTAGCAGGTTATGTTAATGACTAATTGGGGTGGGGCTGTCTCAGGTTCTTTCATTAATAAACACTAAAATGCTGAGCAGAATGGAGGTAGGTACCAAACTGGAGTGAGTCACAAGGTTACAATCATTATCAGAGATCAAGGTATCTGGCATAGGTGGGTAGAAAACAAATGTCAGTATAAAAGTTTTTCATATAGATATTAAACAGAGGAGGGTAGGGTAGTTACACTTTCAATAGAAATGCTAATGCACAAAGTTAAGATACATATGGGATAATCATCATAATAGCAGGTAGAAGTGAACATATACAAGCGTAAGGTCTGACTGGAATAATCATCACCATGGCAAGTTTTTAGAAGGTAATGGCCATATGCAAAGGGTGAGATCAGTCTAGCCAGTTTCAGTAATTTCAGATATAAACATTTGGCTATTTTATAACTTACTGAAAATAAAAAAGCATCTATATAATGATTTAGTGCAGTGCCCACTTCCATGCAACCCAGGCCAGGTTTTCCACTGCCACCATCCAGTGCCTGCTCTGCAATGACCCACAGCTGAGGCATACTTATTTTGCTTGCCATAAATTGAGTTCATGTATTTAAACCAAATGCACATTATGGACATTATATTTAATGAAGTAAGCCAGACACAAAAGGACAAATATTGTGAGGTCTCACTAATATGTACTAATTATAATGAGCAAACTCTTCGAGTTAAAAACTAGAATATAGGTTACCAGGAGGTAGAATGAGTGTTGAGAATGGGGAACTCATGTTTAATATGTGTAGGGTTTTTAATAATGTTCATTGTAAATGTTTGGGCCCAAGCATCAAAAAAAGCACTCTAAATAACTCCTCTGTAATGTAGTTTTCTCTGTGAGTCCCTGCCACACAGGAGGTGGTGACTAAACATCTTACTGACATGGCTCAATCAAAGCCTTAAACATCATTTCATCAAGTAAAAGTGAAATCTCTGAATTTAATACAATCTAATACACCAGAGGAACAGATCAACTTACAAACATAATCCAATATCTATTTTTGAAATTTATAAATAATATCAAAAAGCCACAGGGGGATTGCAGGATCATATGGCATTTCTATATTAAGCTTTCTAAGGAACTGCTAAACTGTCTTCTGCAGCAGCTGCACTGTTTTACATTTCCTTCAACAGTGAAGGAATGTTCTTATTTTGCCATATCCTCACCAACACATTTAGTTTTCTATTATTTTTATTTATTTTTGTGTTTGTTTGGGGGCAGTTTTTGGAAATAAATAAATAAAGGCCCAAAACTCCCCAACCCTTATGGAAGGTATAATAATCAACATTCAAAGTGGACAATGCACCCCAAACAGAATAAATCTGAATGGGCCTGGAGACACCTAATTTTCAGAATGACAAATATCAGAGATAAAGAGTGGCTTCTGAAGCAGCAGGAGAAAATAAAGCATCACATACAAGGGAACCTAAATAAGATCAAGTGCTGACCTCTTATAAGAAACCATGGCGGTGAGAAGAAATTGGTATGATGTATTTAAGGTACTAAAAGAGAAAAGCTGCCAGCCAAGAATTCTGTATCTGGCAAAGCTGTCCTTCAAAATGAGGATGAATTCAAAGTCTTCACAAACAAAACAAACAAGCAAAAGCCTGGTAGAATATGTTACCAGAAGACCAGAATTACAGAAGATACTAAAGGGACTGCAGTATGAAAGGAAAGCAAACAAACAAACAAACAAATAAAAAACACCAAAAAAAAAAAAAAAAAAACCCAAACAAATAAACAAAAAAACAACCTAGAGTTAGCAATTTGAAGAAGATTGTTGAAATGAAGGTTATAAGGAAGGGTAAACTAAAGGGCAAGAAGACAGATAATAAAACCTGATGGGGGTTCCAAGATGGTGTTAGTGTAGGAGGGCAAACACTGCAAGCTTTCAGATCAAGTCAGATTTTGGACGGGGTTCTGCCCAGGGATCTGTGCTGTGCACACAAGGAGTGAGAAGCTAGGGACATCTATCTGCGCAGATCTATGGCGTGGACGGAACAGGAGAGATTCATGAGTTTTAAGCTTGCCTGTGGTGGTTGGCATGGACAGCTGAGCCCCGCGCTTTGGGAAAAAATCAAAAACCAAAAAGGACCTGGTTGGAGCCATGAGTCCCAGGGCTCGGCAACCGGGTGACAGGGCCTAGTGGGAGGGGGTGTTCTCTGAGGGGGGCCTCTGGTAAAGTGGCGAGAGAGTTTTATTTTCTGGGGATTTGGCTGCCTGGAGCCCCTTGGACCTTGGGTGAACAGAACAGCTGGAGCGAATTGGCACCCAGTTGAGGGGAAGGGTGAATCTGTTTGGGAAGGGAGCTGATTTGCCTAGCTGCCCAGGGATAAGCCCTGGGTCCCTGTGGAGCCAGGAAGAGGGGGCACTCTCCAAAAGAGGGAGGGTTCTATGAAAGACATGGAAGGGAATTTTTTTTTTTTTTTTTGGCCATCAATTTGGCTGCCTTGACCTCCTCATAGCTTTGGGGAGCAGATAAGCCAACTTGAAGCAGCACCAGGCTGAGAGGAGAAGCGAATCTGCCGAGGAAACCTGATTTACCCAGCAACCAGTGATGCTGGGGCTTGGCTCCAGAAGGGACAGAGTCAGCCATCTTTAGCATTCTGCACTAACTAACATCAAAGTTCCAGCTAACCTGGGGAGTCCAGGAAGTGGGACATGCTTGATTAATTTCCACAAGCCCAGCTAGGACCCCTCTGTGAGGGGGGGTGGCCTAGAGGAGGACTTATTTTGGGCCTTGTATTTTGCCCCCCCAAAAAAATAGAAGTTCACTTCAATAAATGAAAAATAAATTCTTTTTATTTTCGTTTAATAGCTAAAAGCTGTTTCCGGACCTGCATATAGAACCCTGTGGGGAAACTGATTGATAAACACAAGCAGGCAGAGAGGATCGACATGGACCCTAGGGGAATCATTAATTCTCCTTAGCTCTGTTTGACTGCTTGCCTGTGTGGTTCTTTGGTTTTTCTCTGTTTATTTCTTGTCTCTGGCTTTTCTTTCCTCTTTTCTCCCCCCTTTCTTTTTTCTTTCATATTTTAAAATTAGGTGCTACTAGCTTGTTGCTTCTTTGCTGTGCTTCTTCTTCAGTAATTTCCCACTCTCTGTCTATATTGATTTTGTATTCCAAACCATCGCTTATCCTTCCTTCATCTTACTGCCGTCTGCTTTCTGTTGTGGCTCTTATATATCACATTTTTTCATATGCCCACAACTTAAGAGTGTCAATTTTTATTCCATCTATTTTGCTTTCTTCTTTGTTTTTATTAGTATAAATTCTTTCCTTTCAGCCCTTTCTTCAGTATTTCTATCCCTCCTCATAATTCTAGCCTTCTAAACCACTATATATATATTATTCTATTTCATTTCCCAGTCCATTTTAGCAACAACACTTTTTTTCCTATTACTCTACACTGCCTACACGAGTTATATATTCATTCCATTAAGTCTCATTTGGCAACACTTCTAACTTTTATCAATATTACTATTACCCTTCTTCCTTCCCTACATCTTTTGATTCCTCTGGCCCTAATCTTTGCCTTCAAGGGAACATAGACAGAAGCAAGGAAATAAAGTAAGAAGAAAAAGTGTCAAAAAGAAAACTTAACACACATGCAGAACCACCAGCTAAATAAACTCTAAAGCAGAGAGAGAAGCTAATCAACTGAATAAACCCAACAAGATAATATGATGACCAGAGGACAAAAAAAATTACAAATGACACTGAGAAACAGGAAAACATGCACCACTCCAATGAACAAATAAAAGCCAGGAAGTGATGCAGAACATTGAACAACTAATCAAAGATATCCAAACAAATATCATGGACCAACTTAAAGAAGTGAAGGAAGAGATTAAGGATATAAAGAAGACACTGCTAGAACATACTGAAGAAATTGCAAACATACCTAAAAAGATAATGGATATGATGGTGAAAAATGGCAAATTCCAAGAAACCAAAAAAGATGCTGGATTCACATAACAGCAGATTTGAACAGGCAGAAGAAAGCATTAGTGATGTGGAAGACAATACATCTGAAATCAAAGAAATAGTAGAACAGATAGACAAAAAGATAGAAAAAATCCATCAGGGACTCAGAGGATTAACCAACAACACAAAAGGCACAAACGTATGCATTATGGGCATCCCAGAAGGAGAAGAGAAGGGAAAGGGAACAGAAGGAGTGTTGAAGGGAATAATGGATGAAAACATCTCAAACCTATTAAGAGAGAGATGGATGTGCAGATCCGAGAAGCACAGTGCACACCAAATAGAATAAATCCCAACAGGCAAACTCCAAAACATATACTTGTCAAAATGTCCATTGTTCAAGACAAAGAGAAAATGCTCAAGGCAGCAAGGGAAGAGAGAAACATCACATACAAGGGTAAAACAATAAGATTAAGTGCTGATTTCACAACTGAAACCATGGAGGCAAGAAGACAGTGGTATGACATTGTCAAAATATTAAAAGAAAAAAACTTCCAGGCACGAATTCTCTATCCAGCAAAACTGGCATTCAAAAATGATGGAGAGTTCAAAATATTAACAGATAAACAGCAATTAAGAGAGTATGTCAATAAGAAACCTGCACTTCAAAAATACAAAAGGAATCTCTACACGTTGAAAGGAAAAAACAAGGAAGAGCGATGGAGGAGATTTTAAAACCAACTGAAAAGACAAAAACAGAAACAAAACAGCTTATGCATACATTAACCCAAGAAAAAAATGGCTGAAGTAAGAAATTCGTTAAGAGTAATAGCACTGAATGTTAATGGATTAAATTCACCAATAAAGAGACATAGATTGGCAGAATGGATAGGGAAATATGATCCATCTATATGCTGTCTACAAGAAACCCACCTTCGACCCAGGGATTCAAGGAGGCTGAAAGTGAATGGCTGGAAAACCATTTTACAAGCTAACAATAGCCAAAAAAGGGCAGGAGTAGCTATTCTAATATCAGACAAAATAAACTTTAAATACAAAACTATTTTAAGAGACAAAGATGGACACTATATGTTAGTAAAAAGGGGTAATCTCTCAAGAAGACAGAACAATCATCAACATTTATGCACCTAATCGGGGTGCCTCAAAATACGTGAGGCAAACTGAAAAAACTAAGAGGAGAAATAAATTCCTCTACAATTATAGCAGGGGACTTCAATACACCATTACAATCATTAGACAGAACATCTCGATGGAGAATCAATAAAGACTCAAAGGCTCTCAAAATAACATTAGAGGACCTGGACTTAATAGACATATACAGAACACTACACCCAAATACAGCAGGATTTACATTCTTCTCAAGTGCACATGGATCATACTCCAAAATAGACCACATGCTAGGCCACAGAACAGCTCTCAATGAATTCAGAAAGATTGAGATTATACAAAGAAATTTCTCTGACCACAACGGAATGAAATTGGAAATCAGTAAGGGCCAGAGAAACAGGTTATTCACAAGGTTATGGATGTTAAACAACACACTTTTAGACAAACAGTGGGTCAAAGAGAAAACCTCAAAAGAAATCAGTAACTACCTTGTAAGTAATGAAAATGACAACACAACATATCAAAACCTATGGGATTCAGCAAAAGCAGTCCTGAGAGGGAAGTTTATAGCGATAAATACATATATTAAAAAAGAAGAAAGAGCTAAAATTGAAGACCTAACTGCACACCAGGAGGAATTGGAAAAACAACCAACTAAACCTAAAGGAAGTAGAAAGAAGAAAATAACAAAGATTAGAGCAGAACTAAATGAAATAGAGAATAAGAAAGCATTGGAAACAATAAACAAAACCAAAAGCTGGTTCTTCAAGAATATCAACAAAATTGACAAACCCTTAGCCAGACTAAAAAGAAAAAGAGAGAACAGATGCAAATACATATAAGAAGGAAAGAGCAAGGGTATATCACTACTGACCCCACAGAAATAAAGAGTATCATAAGAGGATACTTTGAAAAATTTTATGAGAACAAGAATGATGATGTAGAGGAAATGGACAAGTTTCTAGAAACTCAAAAACAGCCGACATTGATGAACGAAGAAATAGATGAACACAACAGTCCAATTAAAAGTAAAGAGATAGACTCAATCATTAAAAACCTTTCAATTAAGAAGAGCCCAGGACCAGATGGCTTCACAGCTGAATTCTACCAAATATTCCGGAAACAGCTAACACCAATTCTGCTTAAGCTCTTTCAAAAAATAGAAGTAGAAGGAATACTGCCAAACTCATACTATGATGCCAACATTACCCTAATACGAAAACCAAATAAAGATACCACAAGAAAGGAAAATTACAGACCAATTTCTCTAATGAACCTAGATGCTAAAATCATCAACAAGTACTTGCTAATCACATTCAACAGCATATCAAAAAGATTATACACCATGACCAAGTGTGTTTCATCCCGGGTATGCAAGGATGATTCAATATAAGAAAATCAAACAACGTACTACACCACATAAACAGATTGAAAGAGAAAAAACACATGATCATCTCTATAGATGCAGAAAAAGCATTCAACAAAATACAGCCCTCTCTCCTCATGAAAACACTATAAAAGATAGGAATAGACAGAAACTTTCTGAATATGATAAAGAGTATATATGAAAAACACAAAGCTAACATTATTTTCTATGGTGAAAACCTAAAAGCCTTCCCTCTGAGATTGGAAACTAGACAAGGATGTCCACTATTACCACTCCTATGTAACATTGTCTTAGAAGTACTTGCA
>JAKSZT010054138.1:0-20243 GCA_026826555.1 Tolypeutes matacus
AAACCAACAAAAAATTACAAGCCACACCAAGAAATAGGAATATATGGCCCAGTCGAAGGAACAAACTGAGCCTCCAAATGAAATAAAGGAGTTGAGACAACTAATCACAGATATTCCCAAAAAATCTCCTTAAAAAATTCGGTGAGATGGTTGGAGATTAAGGATATTAAGAAGTCACTGGGTGAGCACAAAGAAGAATTTGAAAGAATACAAAGGAAAATAGAAGCTCTTATGGGAATGAAAGGTATAATAAATGAAATTAAAAATACACTTGAGGCACGTAAGAGCATATTTGAAGACGCAGAATAAAGAATCAGTGAATGTGAAGACAGGGCCTCTGAAAGCAAACACACACACAAAAAAAAACAGATAAAAAAGAATGGAATCCCACCCAAGTACTAACTAGGCCCGACCCTGCTTAGCTTCTAAGACCAGATGAAATCAGGTACATTCAGGGTTGTATGGCTCACTGCCTTCCCCCTGGGGTGGGACAAAACTCCCAGGGATGGACATCCCTGGCATCAAAGGATTATTACCAAGCACCACCTAGTGATGCATTTGGAAAAAGACCATGACCAAAAGGAGGAAATATTAAATACAAATGAGTTTTTATGGCTAAGAGATTTCAAAGTGAGTCTGGTGGTCACTCCAGAGGTTATGCTTATGCATGTCTCAGGAGGATCTCACTGACTGCCACAGTAAAAAATGTCTCAAGCAGAGGTGCTCCTGAGGGCTCTAGAGACATCTGGACACTAAGGCAGGGCAGACAACCCCAGGAAATTGGCACCCTGTCAGTGGACTATATGTTAACCTATCTCCCAAATGTAATAGAGTTAGACACATTTATAATTTCCCTACACATGGTTCTTCTACCCCTTTTATTTGAACATATAATTAGCACTTTACCCTTTAAATATATGTTCCAGACACTTACAACTTTGATCATATGCTGATCATATGCTGGTTGAGCCCTGAATCCTAGCAGAGTTGCAGTCAACACCTACCCTCTAGTTCATCAGATTCACCCAGGACTACCAAAAGATGATGATGGACAATGCCCGTCTCAAAAAGAGAGAGTATCTGCAACTGCAAGAAATACAGCTCTATCCAACTGCCCCATGGGATCTAAGCCCTATCTCAATCAGAATCAGAGTGGTCATGACCATCCTCAGATCCTCAAGATTGAGGAATTAACAAACATAAGGGGGGAATGCAACTATGGACCAAAGTAAACTTACTATTATTCTAGTAAGGGAAGAACTTGTAAAACTGTTACTAAGATAGTGGTCACCAGAGGTTCTGATGGGAGGGAGAGGCAAAAATATTTATAATATGGGGCATAGTTGAAATCGTTCTGCATGATATTGCAATGATGGGTAGAGGCCATTATACATTTTGTTAAAACCTATAAAATTGTATGGTGCAAAGTGTAAACCGCAATGTAAATTATAGACTATAGTTAATAGCAATGCTTCAATATTTGTTCATCAGTTGTAACAAATGTACCACACTAATTAAAGATATTATTAACAGGAGAAAATGTGAGGGAGGTGGGGTATATGAGAATCTCCTATATTTTCCATGTAACCTTTCTGTAATCTAAAACTTCTTTAAAAAGAAAGAAAGAAAAGAATGGAAAAATCGAACAGGGTTTCAGGGAATTAAATGATGGCAAGAGACATGAAAATATACATGTCATGGGTGTCCCAGAAAGAAAGAAAAGGGAAAACGGGCAGAAGGAATATTTGAGGAAATAATGGTAGAAAACGATTGTTTTGTAAGCTCACAACTTCTTTAATACAAATATATACATAAAAATGCATTATCTGATTCCTGGAGGGATTGCAGAGATTAGTGCCACCATGAAGGACTTGTAGGATGCAGCAGTGGTAATTCCCACACACTCCCACTGAACTCCTATTTGGCCTGTGCAGAAATCGGATGGATCTTGGAGGATGATAGTGAATTCTCATAAATGTAACCAGCTGCTCTTCCAGATGTGATGTTGTTGCTTGAGAAAATCAACACATCCCCTGGTACCTGGTATGCATCTATTGATCTGGCAAAAGCTTTTTCCTCAATTGCTATTAGTAAGAACCACCAGAAACAGTTTACTTTCAGCGGGCAAAGCCAGAAATGCACATTCACTGTCCTATCTTAGTGGTATATCAACTCTCCAGCTCTATGTCATAATCTAGTCTGCAGGGAACTTGATCATCTCTCCCTCCCCCAAGACATTGTACTGGTCCATTATATTGATGACAACATGTTGAATGGACTTTCAAGAAGTAGCAACTACTCTAGATTTATTGGGAACCCATTTCTTTGTTAGAGGGTGGGAGAAATATCCAACAACAATACAGGGGTCTTCCACCTCAGTGAAATTGCTAGGTGTCCATTGGTGTGCGGCGTGTTGAATTATCCCTTCTAAAGTGAAGGATAAGCTGTTGCATCTGGCCCCTCCTAGTCCAAAAAAGAAGTGCCATGCCTCGTTGGCCTCCTTGGATATTGGAGACAACATATTCCTCATTTGGGTGTGCTACTATGGCCCATTTACCAAATGACCCAAAATGCTACTAGTTTTTAGTGGGTACTGGAACAAAGGAGGCCCTGTAACAGGTCCAGGCTGCTGTAAAAGCTGCTTTGCCACTTGGGCCATATGATCCAGCAGATCCAATGGTACTGGAAGTGTCAGTGACAAATAGAGATGCTGTCTGGAGCCTTTGGTGGGACCCTATATGAGAATCACAATGCAGATCCTTCACAAAAAATGAAGCGAGGGTATGGTCACATGCTCATGGAAGTCACTGGTCTTTCCATGTTCCCCATCATCCTGAAGCATCTGGATTGGTAGAATGGGGCACTGGCATTTTGAAGACTCAATTATGGTGCCAACTAGGTGGCAATACATTGCAGAGATAGGGCAGTGTTCTCCAGGAGGCTGTGTATGCTCTAAATTAGTGTCCATTCTATGGTGCTGTTTCTTCCATAGCCAGGATTCACAGGTCCAGGAATCAAGGCATGGAAATGGGAGAGGCACTACTCACTATTACTCCTAGTGATTCATTAGAAAAGAAATTGCTTACTGTCCCTTCAGCCTTAAGTTCTGCTGGTCTACAGGTCTTAGTTTCAAAAGGAGGAGTGCTTCCACCAGGAGACACAACAGTGATTCCAATGAACTGGAAGTTAAGACTGCCACCCTGGACACTTTGGGCTCCTCATGACTCTGAATCAACAGGCAAAGAAGGGAATTACTTTACTGGCTGGGGTGACTGATCCCAACTATCAAGGGAAAATAGGACTGCAACTACACAGTGGGGGTAAAGAAGAGTTTGCTTGTAATACAGGAGATCCCCTAGAGCATCTCTTAGTACTAAAATGCCCTGTTGTTTTAGTTTGCTAAAGGCTGCCAAGGCAATATACCGGAAATGGATTGGCTCTTACAATGGGGATTTATTAGTTTAAAAGCTTACAGTTTCAAGGCTGAGAAAAATGTACAAGTCAAGGGTTCATCAGGAGACCAGCCATCGGCCATCCTGGAATCCTCTCTCACATGCAAGGCACAAGAAGGCATCTGCTGGGCCACTCCTCCTCTCACAAGGCAAGGCACATAAGACATCTGCTGGGGCTCTCCATCCTCCCCCGCGTCTCATTGCTTTCAGCTTCTGGTTTCCTCCAGCTTTCTCTCTGCTCCTGTGGCCTTCTCTTTCTGAGTTTCTATTGATTTCAGCTTCTGGAGATTTCTCTATGCCTCTGCAGCCTTTTATTTTTCTTTTGTATATTTATCCCATTCATAAAGCCCTCCAGTAAGAGGACCTTTACAGGATGAAGAACCACCTGCTTCATGCCCTACTGAAGTGATCTAATCCAAAGGAAGTTCCCATCTACAGTGGATTCACAACTGCAGGAATGGACCAGTTTCAAGAACATGATTTTCTGAGGTCCACAAAAGACTCAAACTACAACACCTGTGATTATAGTCAATGGAAAAGTGCAACCACCCAATCCAGGCAGGACTACCAATGGCCCTGAAACTTCATGAATAAAGGTTTGGGTCACCCCACCAGGCAAAAAAACCACAGCCAGCTGAGGTGCTTGCTGAGAGTGAAGGGATTAGTAATGGGTAGTGGGAGAAGGTAATTATAAATATGAGCTTCAACTACATGACCAGGGACAGAAACACGGACTGTAATGGTCATGAATATTTCTTTCTTGTTTTGTTATGAGTGTGTTTGTATGTGTACATAAAGCAAATATTTTTGTTTCCTTCCCTTATCCTCTTATAATATGACATAAGTTGTATTAGCTTCATGTTGTAGTATTTAAGTTATAGGATATAAAGTTCAAGAGTGAATATTACCCAAGGACTTGCACCCAATTCTGGGGAGAGCTAGTGCATTTCTGATTGTACACAGGACAGTTGAGTATTGTTAGGCAAAAATATGACTGTTATTTTTTTTTGTTTGGAGATTAAGTTTGGTGTAAGGAGATGTGTATGGCTGCCAAATTGACAAGGGGTGGACTGTGATGGTTAATGTTATGTGTCAATTTGGCCAGATTTTAGTGTTATTAGAATCCAACTCCTGAAGGGCACAAGTTGGCCTGGCCATGAGACCAAAAAACACACCTGGCATTTAGTCAGACAGAAACTTTATTGGGACTTATAGACAGGAGAGAATCTCTGATGGCGGCGGTTCAGTTTATGAAGATAGCAAAGAGATGAGAAAATGAGGGGTAAGACAGAAGGGATTTCAGAACAAGGACATTTCATAGGGTATGAGAACATAGTTCCTGCTAAGGTCAAGTGAAGTGTACACATAGGGTGTGGTGATGTTTTCACTATGCTCATAGGTAAACATACCAAGGATGTTTACTGCTTTGGGAAGGTTATAGTTTACGATAGCCATCTATACAGTCTCTCCCCTCCGGGGTAGTTTGTTAACCTTTAACTTATGTCTGTGTGACACAGGCAGCTACATGCTGAGGACGTCCAGTTGTTTGGTCAAACAAGCACTGGCCTGATTGTTACCATGAGGACAATTCATGGACTTAGAGCATTAGTAATTTGATTGCATCTGTGGCTGATTATATTTACAATCAACTGAGGAGATTGCCTCCAACAAGAGAGAAGTCTCATCCCATCATTTGAAGGTTTCAAAAGGAAATTGATTTCACAGTTAGGAACGGTAATTTTCATCTCTACTTCAGTCTGCCATCTTCTGGGGAATTCATCTAAAACCTTCATTGACTACCTAGCCTGTGGCGTGCCCTATTGAATTAGGAATTGTGCATCCCTAGTGAGACAATTCTCGTCAAACAACCAATGAAAAGTTCACATGACACAAGCAATGAAAAATTCATTTCACCCCTCCAGTGATGTTCCCTTCACACCCCCATGAAGAGTTCTCTTTGCACCTCCATTGAAATGTTCCTTCACACTCCAATTAAAAAGGTCCATTCACACGCCCAGTGAAAAGTTCACAAGAGGGCTAAAGGTTTTCTCTGACTATCCTCCCTGTCATGATCCTTCCCTCACAGGGCCAAAGAATGAAACTCTGTGAAAAGAGGGCAGGTCAGAAAGCCAAAGGACACGCGCCACTGAAAGGTTCAAAATCTGGGTTCAAATCGGACGCTGGGGCGCGGGATCAGACCCCTGGGCGCCCCTCAGCGACATCGCAAGGCCAAGAGGGGCGATCCCGGCCCCCCGAAACCATCTCAGAAAAGAGGGAGCCAAGACGCCGACCTGGCCCCGAGGCCGAGGGGTGCTCACCAATGGTCGCCCCGCCCCGCGCCCTCCAGGCGGGTCCGGGATGGCGGTGGCCAATTGGCGCAGCCCAGGCTGAGGAGGGAGCCCAGCCAACCCGCGCCCTCGCCGCAGGGACGGCCACGCCCTCCGGCCGCCCTGGACTCACCTCCTCAGCGCAGGGCTCTGGCCAGCTCTCCCGCTCAGGGCCCACGTGCAAGCTGACGGGGGCGGGGCCTCCGCGAGGCGCCAAGCCGCTAACGGAAGTGCCCCTGCTTCCGGTCCCACCTCCTCAGGGGCCCCAACCTGTAGGTGGCCTTCTTTCCACCTGTTTCCACTCAGTCAGTGAGCCCCAAGCTTCTCTGTTTCGGTGGAGTTTGTTCAGAATTCAGGTCTCTGGGCACCAGCTCAAGCTCCAATGTGTTTGTTTCTTGTTTGTCTGGTTGGGTGTTCACTCCTCTAATGAATCTGTACGTTTATATTTCGCAAATATGGAAAGGCTCCACTTTTGTTCCTTCCAATCCTCACTATCCCCCTCTCCTTTCAGGACATCAATGACATGATGTTGGCTTCTCTTATCCCACGGGTCCCACGGTTCCCGAAGGCACTATTATTTATTGATGTCCTCAGTCTCCTTTCTCTGTGTTTTCAGAATGGGTAAATCTTGTTGATGTGCCCTCAAGTTCACGAACTCCGTCCTCTGTCACCTTCAGTCTACTATGAGGCATCTAATGAGGTCATTTTTTCCTCAAAATTTATTTTTCAGTTCTAAAATTCCCATTTTGATTCTTTTTTATAAAGAATATTTGTTCTCTGAGATTTTCTGTTTTTCATGTTAAGAGAATTTTTCATCACTTGTTAAATTATGTTTATGAAGGCTGCTTTAAATCCCTTCCCAGGTAAATCTAACATCTGATTGGTCTTGGTCTTAGCATCAGTTGATTAACTTTTCTCATTCAAGTTGAGAGTTTCCTGGGTCTTTGTGTGAAGGCTGATTTTTAAAATTATATCCTTGACCTTTTGTCTAGAACACAAGGGTCTTATTTAAAGTTTTGATTCTACCACAGAGTCATCCTCCTTAGGTTTGATATGCAGGTTCCTGGCCTCCTTTTATGAGCTGTGGGTTTAATGACAGTCTAATTTTTAGGTGCTGTGAGTGGTATATTGTTATGCTTGGTTTATCTCATGCAGCTGGGGCTTTCACTCATCCTTGATAATGTGACTACAGGGAACCATAAGGATTGTCTGCAGGCCAGGCCACCATGTGCCTCTAAGTGAGGAATAAGGAATCTGCTTTCTTCTGGAAGTAGAGTGCTTGCAGTGTCAAGAGCCTCTTGTGGCAGGAACCCTCTTCGTCAATTAGACTGGACTCTTGTGCCATAATCCCCTTTGCTGGGGTCTCCCAGCAATGAGGTGTCTTTGGATGGGCCATAGCAGTCCCAGACCCAGCAGCGAGTGGCAGCATCCCAAGACAAAGCTCTTTGTTTGATGGGATCCCCCTTGCATACGTCCCTTGGTCTGATGGTATCTCTGTGGGGGTGGCGTAGTTCTAGGGCCTGGTGGGGAATGGAGTCCTTTTTCACGTGGAGGAGCAACCATCTCATTTCAGTGGGAGCCTTTGCTGAAGGATGAGGGTCTTGAGTGCTGCCAGCCAGTGGGAAAAGGCTGCTGTTATAACTTTACTGTGACCCCATCATTTTGGATATTATCATGCTTCTGCTGCCTTTTTTCCTTTAGAGTGTTCAGTCCTAAGGATCAGGGCCTAGGTTTAGGGAATGGATAATATGTTGTAATCATCCATGGGATGCCACGAATTGGGAGCGCTGTTCTTGTGTTTTCTATCACCTTCAGAATTATCTGCTCCACACACAATCCCCACGTTGGTTCTTTGATTTGTGGAGAGAGTGCTGTTATGGTAGGAAAGTCTGATTGGAAGCCTCTAGAATTGCACCTACCTAGAAAAATAGTAAATCAAATGCATTATCTGAAGGGAGGGGCAAGATAGTGGCAGAGTAGGGATCTCCAAGCATCAGTTCGTCCTACTTCAGCTATTGATTAGTAAATGTGGCTGGCTAAAGTCCAATCCCAAGTACAGCTAAAGTTTGAATATGTCCAATTCAGAAAGAGCCTCCATTTTAACTCTACCCCTGGCATGAAGGCAAGCAGGTTTGATTGAAATCACAGTGGTGGTAGTGCCTCACTTCTTTCCACCCAAGTCAGATTGCTGCCCTAGCCTGGGCTCCAGCCCCTCCATCATCAGGGAAGAAGCAGAGGGGACCCGCACCAGCCTCTCTGGGTAACTGTAGTTGCTTTTGACTGTGTGGACTAGATTGTTGTGCACCCCTCTGGCTATATCCCTTTCCCCAATAGGACAGGAAGGGGGGCAGTGTTTCCTCAGCTCCTCTGGGCAACTGCAGGCAATTTTGGCCCAAACAGACAAGACTTGTGAATACCTTTTGGCTCCATCCCCACTCCTGATAGGCAGGCGGAGGGAAAGTGCTTCCTTAGCCTCTCTGGGAAACTGCAGTCACCTTCGGCCTGTACAGACTAGACTCTTGAGCACACCTGTAGCTACATCCTTGTCCCTGATAGGATAAGTGGGGGCAGGTATTCCCTAGACTCTCTGGGCAACTGCAGGTGCTTTCAGCCCATACAGAAAAGATTGTTGGGCACACCAGTGACTCCATCCCCACTCCTCACAGGGTAGGAGGGATAGTGCTTCCTCAGCCTCTCTAGCCAATTGCAGGTGCTTTTGGTACACCAGTGGCTCCATCTATGCCCCTGAAAGGGCAGGAAGGATAGTGCTCCCTTAACCTCTCCAGGCAACTGCTACCGTTTTTGGCCCACACACTAGACTGTTGGACATACCTGTGGCTCCATCCCTGCCTCTGACAGGACAGGAAGAGGGACAGTGCACCCTCAGTCTGTCCAGGCAACTGCAGGTGCTTTTGGCACACACAGACAAGAATGTTAGGCACATCAGTGGCTTTATCCCCTCCCCTGACAGGGCAGGAAAGATAGTGCTCCCTCAGCCACTCTGGGCACCTGCGGTCATTTTCGGCCTGCATGGACTAGATTGTTGGGCACACTTGTGGCTGTATCCTCACCCCACAAAGGACAGGAGGGAGGGTGGTGCTTCCTCAACCTCTCTGGGCAACTGCAGGCACTTTTGACCCACCCAGACTAGATTGTTGGGCACTCCTGTGGCTCCATCCCTGCCTCTGAAAAGGCAGGAGAAGGGGCAGTGCTCCCTTAGCTTCTCCAGGCAACTGCAGTCACTTTTTGCCCATGCAGATTGGATTGTTGAGTACATGTAGTCCTATCTCCTCCCATGACAGGGGAGGAAGAGGGCCAGTGTTTCCTCTATGTGGACAATTGCAGTCGGTTTTGTACCACACAACTTAGTTTACTGCCTATACCTGCGGCTCCATTCCTGCCCCAGGCAGGGGAGGAAGGGTGTGGAACTTCATCACTCTCTCCAGACAACTACAGACTGTCTTGGCCTTCACTGCTTGGATTACTGCATACAACTGTGGCTCCGTCCGCACCCCTGGCAGGGGAGAAAGGTGGGAGAAGTTTCATTGGTTCCAGGTGCAATGTGGGCAGCTTCAGCCTCCATGGCTTACTATACCCACTGCATACTTGGCTCCCATTCTGCACCCATCAAGGGAGAAAAGGCAAGAAACAGATGAAAAAAGAGCTGAAAAAAAAAAAAAACTCAGGTTGGCTAAACACAAGCCATTATAAAGTTCCAAGATAAGGTGAACTAAGTATCAAAGTGGGGCTGTAGCACAAAGCCAAATAGAAAAGATATCCTAAGAGGATACCATGAACAGCTGTACGCCAAAAACTAGACAAATGTAGACGAAATGGACAAATTCCTTGAAACATACAAACAACCTACACTGATCCGAGAAGAAATAGAAGACCTCAACAAACCAATCAGAGATTGATACAGTCATCAATCAACTCCCCAAATTGAAAAGCCCTAGACGAGACAATTTCACAGGTGAATTCTACCAAGCATTCAAAAAAGATTTACTACTAATCTTACTCAAACGCTTCCAAAAACCTGAACAGGAGGGAACACTACCAAACTCATTCTGTGAAGCCAATATCACCGTAATACCAAAGCCAGAAAAAGATATAATGAAAAAAAGAAAATTAAAACACCCATGTCTCTAATGAATATAGATGCAAAAGTCCTCAACAAAAAATGCTCTAGTTGAGTCCAACAACACATTAAAAGAATTATTCATCATGGTCAAGTAGGTTTTATCCCAGGCATGAAGACAAGAAAATAGAGTAATACGTCACATTAATAAATCAAAGAAGAAAAAAATCACATGATCATCTCAATTGATGCAGAAAATGCCTTTGATAAAACCTGGCATCCTTTCTTGATAAAAACACTCCAAAAGATAAGAAGTGAAGGAAACTTTCTCACATGAGAAACATGATAAAGGGCATATAAGAAAAATCCATAACTAACATTGTACGCAATGGTGAAAGACTGAAAGCTTTCCCATTGTGATCGGGAACAATACAAGGATTCCCTCTACCACCACTGTTGTTTAATATAGTGCTAGAGGTTCTAGCTAGAGCAATAAGGCAAGAAAAAGAAATAAAATGTATCCAAATTGGAAAGGAAGAAGTTAAACTTTCACTATTAGCAGATGATATGACCCTATACCTACAAAGTCTTGAAAAATCTACAACAAAGCTACTAGAGCTAATACACGAGCTCAGCAGAGTGGCAGGATACAAGATGAATATGCAAAAATCAGTAGTGTTTCTATACATTAGTAATGAGCAATCTGAGAAATAAGCCAAGAAAAAAATCCATTTACAATAGCAACTAAAAGAATCAAATATTTAGGAATAAACTGAAGCAAGGGCATAAAGAGCCTTTAATTAAAACAAAAACAAAAACTACAACACACTGCTAAAATAACTAGAAACATCTTTAAAAGGAATAATGAAGTTGGAGAACTCTCACTTTTGGAATTTAAATCATATTACCTGGCTACAGTGGTAAAAACAGCATGGAACTGGCATAAAGATAGATATATAGACCAATGGAACCAAATTGATGGTTTAGAAACAGATCCTCACATCTATGGTCATGTGATTTTTCACAAGCCTGTCAAACCCACCCAGCTGGGCTAGAACGGTCTATTCAACGAATGGTGCTGGGAGAACTGGATATCCATATACAAAAAAAAGAGGACCCCTATCTCACACCTTAACAAAAATGAACTCAAATGGATCAAAGACCTAAATATAAAAGCAAGAACCATAAAACTCAAAGAAGAAAATGTAGGGATACATCTTCATAATCTGGTGGTAGGTGGTAGTTTCTTAAATGTTACACCTGAAGCAGGAGGAATCAAAGATAAAATGGACAAATGGGACCTCCTCAAAGTTAAACCCTTTGTGCTTCAAAGGATTTTGTCAAGAAGGTGAAAAGGTAGCCTACTCAATGGGAAAAATATTTGGGAAGAACATATCCATAAGGATTTGATTTCTATGCTATATAAAGAGATCATATAACTCAGCAATAAAAGGCCAAGCAATCCAATTTAAAAATGGGCAAAACACTTAAATACACATTTTTATAAAGAGGAAATACCAATGATGAAATAGCATATGAAAAATGTTCAATATCACTAGCTATTAGGGAAATGCAAATCAAAATTAAAATGAGATATCATTCCACACCTCAAAGAATGGCCATTACTAAAAATACATAGAGAAGAGGGAACATGGCCAACAGGTTAGACAGATAAGGCTTAGCTCACACTAAAACAACAAAGAAAAAGCCAGAGCCTGCTGTGGGGACCTGCTTTGGAAAACAGCAAACCAGGACAATGCTTGAAGAAGCCAATACAAGTAATCGTGAGTTATTAAACCTGCCAGCTGCCAGGAAGGGCTCCCCTCCCCTATCCCCAAGATATTAAGTGAGGGTAAAACTCCTGGTGAGTTGTATCTAACTGAGAGTAGAGCAGACATCTGCTTCAACGGGAAGGTGCTCTGAGACATCTAGAAGGGTACTGGACAGATAGAGAAGCCAGGAATAATTGTAGGTTGCCTACATTTGTGGCTGGAAGAGGCACACATACCCGACCCTGAAGGTGGACAGACTAGGCGGAAACCAAAGCCCCCTGCTCTAAACAGGAGTGTGGCGGCAGATTCCCTGTGAGGAAAAGGGGTCTGGGAGGCTGGAGAGGGATGTCTTTGCAGCGAGTTTAGCCAGCTGAGCCCCCCTTGAATATCAGAAGGGACCCCGACTCGATGGAGAGGGGAGAGAGATTGCCTCAGGCAAGTGGTCATGCCCATCCACCTAGGTAAAGAGAGGAATTACATCAGTGAGGAGGCAGAGACAAGTGGCGATCAGCACCACTCCAGCTGACTGCAAGGGATCTAACCTACCCAAGGGAAAAGGGGCAGGTAGCCTTCTGAAAGGCTAATTAGCCCAGGGAGGCAGAATAGCTCAGTGTAAGAATTCCCACCTAGCATATATGAGGTCCGTGGTTCGGTCCCTGGCTCTTCCTCAAGAAGTGATTCACCAGGGTATCAGGCACCCAGCTGAAACTTTATGACAGGGAACATATAGACATTTTCTTTGTATTAGATTTTCTTGGATCTCATATCTTTTTTTAAAAAAAAAAAGGTTCCTTTTCTTTTATTTCCTTTTTCTTTTTACTCATTAAAACCCAGTTCAAAACCTTCAGAGGACAGGCTGCAGGGTGAGTGATTGAGGAACACCAGCAGCCTGAGAAGATCCTTAGGGGTCTAAGAGAGAAGGCTGTTTTTCCGTGTTTTTTTTTTTTTTTTCCTTCTGTCTCCTTTTTTAAAAACGAGTCACTGCTATCTTGTTTCTTGCTTGTTTGGTATCCCCTTCCTTTGCTTCTCTGCTTGTTAATTTTTCCTTTTTTTTTTTCCTTTTTTTCTTTTGGTTACTGATTTACTCTACCTATGCTATTTCTTTTCACTCCATCTTTGTATCTTTTGTTTTCTATTGTTGTTCTTTCATTCCACCTCTTATTTGGTCTCTAATTTTTCTTGTTTGTATTTCTCCCTCTCTCCTTTTTTCTCTGTTTACTTTCTCTTTTTCACTTTTTCCTTTCTCTCTTTTCTCTTTTCTTTTCCCCTCTTCTCGCCACTCCAGCTTTTTAATTCATTCTATATAATTTTCTCTATTCTATTTCATTTCATTGTTTCTATTCCACTTTCTTAATCTTATTCCTCTGTGCTTCTTACTCATGTTAATTTTTCAATTTCCTATGTCTTATATGATTGCTTTCTGTAGCCGTTGGGCAATTTGATGTAATTATGAATTGCAAAAATATAATTGGATCATGCTTGTAAACTGATCTGTTAATCTGGGCATGATTAAGTTATGATTAGGGCATTGTCTGGGCCAAGTCAGTAGGGCGTTGAGCCCCACCCCTTGGTAGGTGGGGGAATCGAATATAAAAGGCAAGGCAAAGGACAGACGGAGCAGTTTTTTGAGAAGCAGTTTTGATGTTGGGGTTTTGATGTTGGAGAGAAGGCCCCAGGAGAAGAGAAATGAGCCGTTTGCCTGATAGTCTACAGCTGACCTTGTGGAGTAAACAGAGGAGCTAAGCTCGGAGAGAAACGCAGCCCTGGGAAGAGAGGAACCCAAGAAGCCTGAACCTGGCAAACGTCGGCAGCTGTCTTGCTCCAACACGTGGCAATGGACTTTGGTGAGAGAAGAAACTTAACGCCTGGTATCTGTGGACTTCTACCCCAAATAAATACCCTTTATAAAGACCAACCCATTTCTGGTATTTCACATTAACACCCCTTTGGATGACTAATACACTATCCTACCTTTTACTATCATTACTATTATTCTTTTTGTCTTCCTAACTCTTTCCTTTTCTCTTGTCCTAATTTTTTTCCTTCAAAGGAACATAGCTCTCTTGTGCGAAAAACGGCTGAGTGAGTGCAAGATCCTGCCTGAGTGAGCTGTTTTGGGAACCCACAGAGCAGGAGCCTTCAGGCCATTGATCTTGAGGGAGCTGGACAAAGAGATAAAATCCTCAAGGTGCTACTGGCTTGTTTCTTGGTTGCAGTGTTTCCTCTTCCTTGATTTCCCTTTTTCTGTGTATACCGAGTTTGTCTACCTACACTATCTCTTTTCCTTCCTTCATCTTTCTATCTTCCTCTTTCTGTTGTTGTTATTACATTCCACCTCTCTTTGTTTAGTCCTCAATTTTTCTGGTTTTCATCTCTCTCATTTATCCTGTTTTTTTCTTTTATTAACTTTTTTTCCTCTTTCCCTCCCTCCTCATCATTCTGGCCTTTTAATTCATTCTATATATTTTTCTCTATTCAGTTTCCCATTTCAATGTTGTTACTACACTTTTTTGTTCCTATTATTCTACACTGTTTACATGAGTTAAATATTCATTTTCCAAGGTTTTATATGGTTCCTTTTCTAACAATTACTATTATTATTACTATTATCCTTTTTCTCTTCTTACCTCTTTTGCTTTCTCTGGCCCTAATTCTTCCCTCAAGGGAACATCGACAACAGCAAGGAAATAGAATAAGAGAACCAAAGTGTCCAAGAGAAAACGTAACACGTACACAAAAACAGCAACTAAATTAAACCATAGAGTAAAGAGAGAAGCTAATGAACTGAATAAACCCATCAAGATAAAAAGATGACCAGACAGCAACAAAAAATTACAAACCATACTAAGAAACAGGAAGACATGGCCCAGTCCAATGAACAAACCAAAAACCAAGAAGAAATGCAGAACATTGAACAACTAGTCAGAACTGTCCAAACAAATATCATGGACCAACTTAATGAAGTGAAGGAACAGATGAAGGACATTAAGAAGACACTGGGAGAATATACTGAAGAAATTGTAAACATACATAAAAAGATAATGGATATGATGGTGATGAATGGCACAAACCAAGAAATCAAAAATACACTGGAAGCCCATAACAGATTTGAAAAGGCAGATGAAAGAAGTAGTGATGGGGAAGACAGTATATCTCAAATCAAACTGATAGTAAAACAGATAGATAAAAAAGATAGAAAAAAATATCCAGCAGGGACTTAGGGATTTGAATGACAACACAAAATGCACAAATATATGCATTATAGGCATTCCAGAGGGAGAAGAGAAAGGAAAGGGGATAGAAGGAGTGTTGGAGAAAATAATGGCTGAAAACTTCCCAACCCTATTGAGGGAGATAGATGTACATGTCCAGGAAGCATAGCACACCCTAAAGAGTATAAATCCCAACAGGCCTATTCCAAGACATAGACTTTTCAAACTGTCCAATGCTCAAGACAAAGAGAAAATATGGAAAGCAGCAAGAGAAAAGAGAACCATCACAAACAAGGGAAGTTCAGTAAGCTTAAGTGCTGATTTCTCATCTGAAACCATGGAGGAAAGAAGGCAGTGGTATGACATAGGTAAGGTAGGAAAAGAAAAAATATTCCAGCCAAGAATTCTCTATCCAGCAAAGCTGGCATTCAAAAATGATGGAGAGTTCAAAATATTCACAGATAAACAGAAATTAAGAGAGTTTGCCAATAAGAAACCAGCCCTTCAAGAAATACCAAAGGGAGTTCTGCAGGTTGAAAGGACAAAACAGGAGAGAGAGAGTTGGGGGAGAGTGTAAGAACAACTAAAAAGACAAAAAGAGGAATAAAAACACATGACATACATAAACTCAAAGCAAATATGGCTAATATAAGTAATTCCTTGAGAGTAATAACACTGAATGTTAATGGAATAAACTCACCAGTCAAGAGATACAGATAGGCACAATGAATAAGGAAATACCCATCTATATGTTGTCTACAAGAAACTCACCTTAGACCCAGGGATTCAAGGAGGCTGAAAGTGAATGGCTGGAAAACAATTTTACAAGCAAACAAAAACCAAAAAAGGGTGGGAGTAGCTATACTAATATTGGACAAAATAGACTCTAAATACAAAACTATTGTAAGAGACAAAGACAGACATTATATATTAGTAAAAGGGGTAATCTTTCAAGAAGAAAAAATAATCATAAACATTTATGGACCTAATGGGTGCCTCAAAATACATGAAGCAAACACTGGAAAAAATAAGTGGAGAAATAGATGCCTCTAAAATTATAGTGGGGGACTTTAATACACCATTATCGCCATTAGACAGAACATCTTGAAAGAGAATCAATAAAGAAACATAGACTTTGAATAATACATTAGAGGAACTGGATCTAATAGACAATACAGAACACTACACCCAAATACAATGGGATATACATTCTTCTTGAGTGCACATGGATCATTCTCCAAGATAGACCACATGCTAGGCCACAGAAAAATTCTCAATGAATTCAGAAAGATTGAGATTATACAAATTAATTTCTCTGACCACAATGGAATGAAACTGGAAATCAGTAAGGGCCAGAGAACAAGATAAGGCAAAAAAGATATGGAAGTTAAACAACACATTCTTAGACAAACAGTGGGTCAAGGAGGAAATCTCAAAAGAAATCAGTAACTACCTTGAAACAAATGAAAATGACAACACAACATATCAAAACCTGTGGGATGCAGCAAAAACTAACTGAAAGGGAAATTCATAGCCATAAATGCATATATCAAAAAAGAAGAAAGAGCTAAAATCGAAGCCCTAACTGCACACCTGGAGGAACTAGAAAAAGAACAACAAACTAACCCCAAAGGAAGTAGAAATAAGGAAATAACAAAGATTAGAGCGGAACTAAATGAAATAGAAAATACGAAATCACTAGAAAAAATAAAACCAAAGCTGATTCTTCGAGAAGATCAATAAAATTGACAAACACTTAGCTAGACTAACAAAGAAAAAAAATAAAGAGAAGATGCAAATACATAAAATAAGAAATGAGGAAAGGGATATCACCACTGACCCCACAGAAATAAAGAGTATGATAAGAGGGTATTTTCAAAAATTATATGCCAACAAGAATGATAATTCAGAGGAAGTAGACAAATTCCTAGAAACTCACAAGCAGCCTACATTGATGAAAGAAGAAATTGGTGAACTCAACAGACCAATTACAAGGAAAGAGAATCAGTCATCAAAAACCTCCCAACTAAGAAAAACCCAGGACCAGATGGCTTCACAGGTGAACTTTACCAAACATTCTGGAAAGAACACCAATCCTGCTTAAACTCTTCCAAAACACAGAAGTAGAAGGTACATTGCCTAACTCTTTCTATGATGCCAACATTACCCTAATACCAAAGCCAAAGACACCACAAGAAAGGAAAATTACAGACCAATCACTCTAATGAAACTAGATGCTAAAATCCTCAACAAAATACTTGCTAATCGTATTCAACAACACATGAAACGAATTATACACCATAACCAAGTGGATTTCATCCCAGGTATGCAAGGATGATTCAACATAAAAGACTGAAAGAAAAAAATCACATGATCATATCTATAGAGCCAGAAAAAGCATTCACCAAAATACAGCAACCCTTCCCTGATAAAAACGCTGCAAAAAACAAAAAACACTGCAAAAGATATGAATAGAAGGAATCTTTCTGAACATGATAAAGGGTATATATGAAAAACCCACAGCTAACATCATATACTATGGTGAAATCCTAAAAGCTTTCCCTCCAAGATCAGGAACAAGACAAGGATGCCCACTATCACGGCTCCTATTTAACATTGTGTTAGAAGTAACTGCTTGAGCACTGAGGCAAGTAAAAGACATATAAGGCATCCACGTTGGAAAGGAAGAAGTAAAAATTTCACTATTTGCAGACGACATGATCCTATACATAGAAAGCCCTGAGAAATCTATAAGAAAGCTTCTAGAACTTATAGATGAATTCAGTAAAGTTGCAGGCTATAAGATCAATGCGCAAAAATCAGTAGCATTTCAGTACACCAATAAGGAGCGATCTGAGGAGGAAATCAAGGAAAAAACACCATTTACAATAGTAACTAAAAGGATCAAATACCTAGCAATAAATTTAACTAAAGATGTAAATAATTTATACAGAGAAAACTGAACAACATTAATAAAGGAAATCAAAGAAGACTTAAATAAATGGAAGAATATTCCCTTTTCATGCATAGGAAGATTCAACATCATTAAGATCTAATCTACAAACTAATCTACAGATTTAATGCAATCCCAATAAAAATCAACAGCATTTTTTACTGAATTGGAAAAACTAACTATGAAAGTTATTTGGAAGGACAAGAAGCACCGAATAGCCAAAGACATATTGAAAAAGAAAAATGAAATTGGAGGTATCACACTACCTGACTTTAAAACATACTACAAAGCTACAGTGGTCAAAACTGCATGGTATTGGCACAAGGATAGACATACCAACCAATGGAACCGAATTCAGAGTTTCTGATATAGATCCTCACATTCACAGTCATCTGATATTTGACAAGGCCACCAAGCCCACTCAACTGGGAGCGAATGGCCTCTTCAACAAATGGTTGTTGGAGAACTGGATATCCATATCCAAAAGAATGAGAGAGGAACACCATCTCACACCTTATACAAAAATCAACTCAAGATGGATCAAAGATCTAAATATAAGAACCAAGACCATAAAGACTTTGGAAGGTAATGTAGGGAAGCATTACAGGACCTTGTAATAGGAAATGGTTTCACAAACTTCACACCCAAAGCACGAGCCGTGAAAGAAAAAATAGATAAATGGGATCTCCTCAAAATTAAAAACTTTTGTACCTCAAAGAACGTTATCAAGAAAGTAAAAAGGCAGCCTAACCAAGGGTTGAAAATATTTGGCAACCATATATCTGATAGGAGCCTAGTATCCTGCATATATAAAGAAATCCTACACCTCAAAATGAAAAGACAAACAACCCATTTAAAAAATGGGCAAGCGACCTGAAAAGACACTTCTCCAAGGAAGAAATACAAATGGCTAAAATGCACATGAAAAGATGCTCAACTTCACTAGCTATTAGGGAAATGCAAATCAAAACCACAAGAGATACCATCTTACACCCATTAGAATGGCAGCTATTAAAAAAACAGCGGAGACTTTCGGGAAGATGGCGGACTAGTAAGACACGGGAATCTCTTCTCCAGAAAAACAGCTAGAGGACAAGCTGAAACAGCCCCAAAAAAGATCTTCTAGGGTTTAGAACAGCAGGTGAAGGCTGCACACCACCCAGAGGAGAGAGGGACAGAAGAGGGAAATGGCGACAACAGAACTGTGAGTTGCAAGTAGCAGCTTCTGCTGCTGCCGGCACCCTCCCCCACACTCTTCAGAATTCCCGGGCCCCTGGGCCTGCGACCACAGACAAAGGGGGCTCCAGGGATCTGCCACTCCCGGAAAGGGGAGAGAGAGGGACACAGCCTTAGGCTGACTCAGGTTCTGACCTGAAATTTGGGCTGCAGAGCCCCACGGACCCTTCCACACGGTGGTTTGCCCTGGGAGCCTAGAAAGGCCTGGAGAAATCCGACCCTCCCAACCTCCCTCTCTTCTAGCCTGGACTAATTGTTGAGGACTCCACGGGAGAGGGGTGAGAGAGCCTGGGGCTGACCCTGCTTTGGACTCCCGGGTTTGGTCTGCCCTGTCCTGAGAGCCCTTCCAGGCTGGGTGGGGCTGTGCCATTGTTTGCCTTGGAGCCTGCAAGGGGCTAAAGAAATACAAACCTCCCAATCTCCTCCTCTACTAACAGGGACTGACTGTTGAGGATTCAAAAGGGAGTGGAAATACTTCCTAGCTGGGAAAAGGGGGGCGCTACGAGAGAAGACTGGAGAACTGTCTCAGAAAGTTTGAATCACAGGGCTCCTAGCCCCCAGACAGGAAGCTCTATCACATTGATCTGGTCTGTGTCACAACAAATACGCTCAGACCAGGCATTGAATTGACAACTGCCAACAAGCGCCATCTCCTGGCAGACCAAGGAAGTGCACATAAGAAAATTAATAAGTAAGAGAAGCTTTTCCTGGCTTCTATAGCCTCCCTGCCCAAGGCCCTAGGAAACGACTCTACAACCAATTACTGGGTCCAGTGCCCAGTTTTGAGCAACCAGTGTTGAACCCTAAATTAGCCTACCCATAGGCCTTCATGGCAACCAGAGTAACATAGAAAAGAAAAGTTTCCCACTGTCTCCTAAGTGTCTTATCTGAAAAGCACACAACCTCCCCTCCCTTGAACAATCTCGCAAGGACAGACAAGCATACAACCTCCCCTCCTTTGAACAATCCTGCAAGGACATCTCAACCCTGCAGCTGTGCCCCAGGCTATCAGGGCATTCTGTGCAAAGGCTAGCTAACTGCCAAAATCCGCTTCTGTTTATCCCGCTTGCTTGCAAACTGCAACAGCAATCCCCTATAAAAAGGAGCCATTTTAAAACCTGGGTGCTGCAGTTCTCTCCTGCATGAGAGGTGCTGCAGACGCCCGTGGGCTTAGCTCAATAAACTTCATAAAAGTGGTTAAAGTCTGAGTGTG
>JAKSZT010054138.1:64088-115553 GCA_026826555.1 Tolypeutes matacus
CTGAGTGGTGTGTGCTGATTTAAAATGGCCTACATCCGTTGCCACAACAGTACTCAGGATAAATACCAAGTGCCAATTGGCAACACAGCTGGAAAAAGACCTTGAATAAAAGGGGGAAATGGTAAAGACAAATGAGTTCTTTTGCACATTTTTAAATCAGATACTTTGTCTTTCTATTTTTGACTTGTATGATCTCCTTATATATAATGGATACTAAACCCTTATCAGATATGTGATATAGCAGTTTGATATTGTTTACGAATTCCAAAAATAAATATTGGATTATGTTTGTAAACTGGCCTGTTCATATTAGATTGTATTGGATTCAGAGGTTTCCCTTTTGCTTGATTAAATTATGATTAAGGCTTTGATTGGGCCACGTCAGTAGGACATTGAGTCCCCACCCCCTTGGTGGAGACTCAGAGAAAACGACATGGCAGAGGAGACAGAGTTTTTTGATGCTGGAACCCCTGGAATTAAACACACAGGAGAAGAACACAGAGGAATAGAGATAGCTCCATAGACATGGCAGAGGCCCCAGGAAGAGAGAGAGCCTGGTAGTCTACAGCTGGCTTTGTGGAGAGAACAGAGCAGCTGAGCTGGGAAAGAAGCAGCCCTGGGAGACAGACAAGACTTATCCCAGCCTACAGCTGATATTGGAAGAAGCTGGGACCACGGAACCTTAAGAGGAAGAGGAAGGCTGAACCCTTGCAGACATCAGCAGCCATCTTGCTCCAACACATGGCTACAGACTTTGGTGAGGGAAGTAACTTAGGCTTTATGACCTGGTAACTGTAAGCTACTACCCCAAATAAATACCCTTTGTAAAAACCAACAGATTTCTGGTATTTTGCATCAGCACCCCTTTGGCTGATTAATACAGTGATTGCCAAATATTTTCTCCCATTGAGTCGGCTGCATTTTCACCCTTTTGTTCAAGTCCTTTGAAGTGCAAAAGTGTTTAATTTTGAGGAGGTCCCATTTATCTGTTTTTCTTTTGTTGCTTGTGCTTTGGGCATAAGGTTTAAGAAATTACCACCTACCACAAGATCTTAAAGATGTTTTCCTACATTTTCTTGTAGAAGTTTTATGGTTGTTGTTTTTATAGTTAAGTCCTTAATCTATTTTGAGTTAATTTTTGTATAAGGTGTAAGATAGGGATCTTCTTCCTTTCTTTTGGATATGGCTGTCCAGTTCTCCCATTTGTTGAATAGACTGTTCTGGCCCAACTGGATGGGCTTAACAGCCTTGTCAAAAATCACTTGGGTGTACATATGAGGGTCAATTTCTGAGTTCTTGATTCAGTTCCATTTGTCAATCTGTCTGTCCTTATGCCAGTACCATGCTGTTTTTACCACTGTAGCTAAGTAATATGCTTTAAAGTCAGGAAGTGAGAGTCCTCTAACTTTTTTCTTCTTTTAAAAGACATTTTTGGCTATTTGAGGCCCCTTATCCTTCCAAATAAATTTTATTATTGGTTTTTCAATTTCTGTAAAAAAGGCTGTTGGGATTTTAATTGGGATTGCATTGTATATGTAAATCAGTTTGGGTAGAATTCACATCTTAATGATATTTAATCTTCCAATCTATGAACAAGGAATGTCCTTCTATTTTTTAACAATGTTTTGTAGTTTTCTGAATACAGGTCCTTTATGTCCTTGGTTAAATTTATTCCTAAATATTTGATTGTCTTAGTCACTATTATAAATGGATTTTTTTTTCTGATTTCCTCCTCAGATTGCACATCAGTAGTGTATAGAAATGCTATTGATTTTTGTGTATTAACCTTGTATCCTGCCACTTTGCTGAACTCATCTATTAATTCTAGTAGCTTTGTTGTGGATTTTTCAGGATTTTCTAGATATAGGATCATGACATCAGTGAATACTGAAAGTTTTACTTTTTCCTTTCCTATTTGGGTACTTTTTATTTTCTGTCTGTCCTAATTGCTCTAGCTAGAACTTCTAGCACAATATTGAATAATAATGGTGACAGTGGGCATCATTGTCTTTTTCCTGATCTCAGTTGGAAAGCTTTCAGGTTTTCACCATTGAGTACAATGCTAGCTGTAGGATTTTCATATATGCACTTTACCATTTTGAGAAAGCTTCCATCTATTCCTATCTTTTGGAGTATGTTTATCAACAAAGGGTGCTGTATTTTGTCAAATGCCCTTTCTGAATCAATTGAGAGGATCATGTGATTTTTATTCTTCATTTTATCAATTTTCTTGTGTTGTACCACCCTTGCATACCTGGGATAAAACCCACTTGATCATGTATATAATTCTTTTAATGTGCTTTTGGATTCTGTTTGTAATTATTTTGTTGATGATTTTTGCATATATATTCATTAGAGATATTGGTCTGTAATTTATTTTTTTCATAGTATCTTTATCTGGTTTTGGTATTAGGGTAATGTTGGCTTCATAGAATGAGTTTGGTAGCATTCTTTCCTGGTTAATTTTTTGGGAGAGCTTGAGCCAGATCGGTATTAGTTCATCTTTGAATGATTGGTAGAATTCACCTGTGAAGCCATCTGGTTCCAAGCTTTTCATCTTTGGGATGTTTTTGATGACTGTTTCAATCTCTTCACTTGTGATTGGTTTGTTGAGATCTTCTATTTCTTCTAAAGTCAGTTTAGGTGATTCATGTGTTTCTAGGAATTTGTCCATTTGTCTACATTTTCTAGTTTTTTGGCATACAGTTGTTCACAGTATCCTCTTATGATCTCTCTTATTTCTACAGGGTCAGTGGTAATGTCCCCTCTCTCATTTCTGATTTTATTTATTTGTGTTTTCTATCTTTTTTTCTTTGTCATTCTAGCTAAGGGTTTGTTGATTTTGTTGAACTTCTCAAAGAACCAACTTTTGGTTTTGTTGATTCTATTGTTTTTGTTTTTATTTTTGTTTTTTTTTTGTTGTTGTTGTTCTCTATTTCATTTATTTCTGCTCTGATCTCTACTCTTTCCTTCCTTCAGCTTATTTTGGGATTAGTTTGCTGTTCTTTTTCTAGTTCTTCCAGGTGTGCAGTTAGATATACAATTTTAGCTCTTTCTTCTTTTTTCATAAAAGTACTGAGGACTATAAATTTCCCTCTATGGTGTCCCATAGGTTTTGATATGTTATATTCTCATTTTCATTCATTTCAAGATATTTGCTGAATTCTCTTGCAATTTCTTCTTTGACCCACTGATTGTTTAATAGTGTGTTAATCTCCATGTATTTATGATTTTTCCCTTTTTCCATCCATTATTGATTTCCAGCTTCGTTCCATTGTGATCAGAGAAAGTGTTTTGTAGAGTTTCAATTTTTTTTAATTTATTGAGACTTGTCTTGTGACCCAACATATGTTCTATCCTTGGAGAAGAATCCATGAGTACTTGTAAGAATATATATATCTTGCTGTTTTGGGGTGCAATGCTCTATAGATGTCTGTTAGGTCTAGTTCATTTATCATATTCAAACTCTCTGTTTCTTTATTTATCTTCTGTCCAGATGTTCTATCCAATAATGAGAGTGGTGTATTGAAATCTCCAACTATTATTGTAGACACATCCATTTCTCCCTTCAGCTTTATCAGTGTGGGCCTCATGTATCCTTGGGCACTGAGGTTAGGTGTATAAGTATTTAGAATAGTTATTTCTTCTTGGTGAATTGCCCCTTTTATTAATATAATGCATTCTTCATCCCTTATAACACTTTTGTATTTAAAATCTATTTTGTCAGATATTAGTATTGCTACTCCAGCTCTTTTATGGTTACAGTTTGCGTGGAATATCTTTTTCCAACCCTTCACTTTTAGCCTGGTTGTGTCATTATGTCTGAGGTGAGTCTCTTGTAGACAGCATATAGATGGCACATATTTTTTAATCCATTCTATCAGTCTGTGTCTTGATTGGGGAGTTCAAGCCATTAACATTCACTGTTATAATTGTAAAGGCATTACTTACTTCATCCATTTTGATCTTTGGCTTTCTGTTGTCATATTGTACTGTTGTCTATCTTTTTACCCGTTCTATTAACCTTCATTTCTACACTCTTCTCCAAGTCTCTTGCCCTTGTTTATTTTCCTTCCAGGCTTCAGCATTCCCTTTAGTATCTCTTGTAATTCTGATCTTTTGGGAACATATTCTATCAGTTTTTGTTTGTCTGTAAAGACTTCGAACTCCCCTTCATTTTTGAAGTTACAGATACAGAACTCTTTGCCAGATACTGAACTCTTGGCTGGCAAATTTTCTCTTCCAATACCTTAAATACATCATACCACTTTCTTCTTTCTATGTTTTCTGATGAGAGGTCAGCACTTAATCTTATTGAGTTTCCCTTGTATGTGATGTTTTGCTTTTCTCTTGCTGCTTTCAAAATCATCTCTTTATCTCTGATATTTGTCATTCTGAATAGTAGGTGTCTCGGGGTAGGTCTCTTCATGATTATACTGTTTATAGTATGTTGTCCTTCTTGGATATTGATATTTATGTCTTTCATAAAGGTAAGGAAGTTTTCAGTCATTATTTCCTCAAATATTCTTTCTTCCCCTTTTTCATTTTCTTCTCCTTCTGGGACACCAATAATGCCTATGTTTTTGCGTTTCATGTTGTCATTCAATTCTCTGAGACCCTGTTCCATTTTTTCCATTCTCTTCTCTTTATGCTCTGTCTTTTCCAGTTCAGATGTTCAGTCTTCAAAATCACTAATTCTGTCTTTGAGCACTTCAAATCTGCTTTTATGTGCCTCTAATGTATTTTTAATCTCATCCATCGTGTCTTTTATTCCCATGAGGTCTGTTATTTTTCTTTGTGGACTTTCAAATTATTCTTTAGTCTCATCCAGTGTCTTCTTGTTATCCTTTATCTCTTTAGTCATATTTTTTTTCAATTCTTTAAATTGATTTAGGAGAGTTGTGGGATTATCACTGATTGTCTTAAATCCTGTATCTCTTCAGGATATTTGGTTTGTTCCTTTGGCTGGGCCATATCTCCTGTTTCCTAGCATGGCTTGTAATTTTTGCTGATGTCTAGGTATCTGATATGTTGGTGAATTCACTCTGATGGCCAATTTCTCTCTCTTGCCTATTGTTATTATTTTTTCACACCTCTTCTTTGATATTTGGTTCAACTTTCAACTTATCCTAAGTCTTTAAAATTTCCCAGCTTAAGTTATCAAAATTGTGCCAGGAACTTACTAATGGGGCGTAGACTTTCTCCCAGGAGTGGGTTAAAGAGAGCTATAAAAGCAGTTTTTGTCCATCTAATTTCCAGACTGGCCAGCAGATGGCAGTCGTTGGTGCACGTTTCCACAGAAGTATCTCTCTCTCAGTTTTCCTTTGTTTTCGTCTGGCCAGAGCCAAGATTGAATGCAGGCTCCGCTGGCCAAATTCACTGAAGAACAGTCCCCCGACTTCCCCTCCCTTTTCCCAGGGAGGAAAAATGTCTGCTCCTCTTTCAGTCAATTGAAATGAGCCAGGGGTTTTATCCCTGCTGAATATCTCAGGGGTGGAGGAGAGGAGCCCTTCCTAGCAGCCAGAAGGTTTAGTAACGCAGTTTGAAATGTCGGATTCTTCGTCTCTTTGTCCCTCACTCTCCTGGGAGTTATGAAGCATTGTCCTGGTCTGCTGACCCCCAAAGTAGGTCCCACGGACAGCTTTTGGCTCTTTATCCACTGTTTTTGTGAGCGACCTGAGCATTATCTGCCTAATCTGATGCCATGTTCCCACAATCCTCTCACACTCATTTTTGAAGGACAGTTTTGAAGGACAGAATTCTTGGCTGGCAGTTTTTCTCTTTTAGCACCTTAAATACATCATACCACTTCCTTCTCATTTCCATGGTTTCTGATGCGTGGTCAGCACTTAATATTATTGAGGTTCTCTTGTATGGGATGCTTTGCTTAGCACTTGCTGCTCTCAGAATCCTCTCTTTATCTCTGATATTTGTCATTCTGAATAGTAGGTGCCTTGGGGTAAGTTTATTCAGGTTTATTCTGTTTGGGGTGCATTGTCCTTTTTGGATATTGATATGCATGCCTTTCATAGGGGTTGAAATTTTTGGTTATTATTTCCTCAAATATTCTTTCTGCCCCTTTTCCATTCTCTTCTCCTTCTGGGACACTGATAATACATATATTTGTGCATTTTACATTGTGATTAATTCTCTGAGACCCTGTTCCATTTTTTCTATTCTCTTATCTTTCTGTTCTCTCTTTTACAGTTCAGATGTTCTATCTTCGAAATCACTAATTCTGTGCCTGAGCAATTCAAATCTGCTCTTATGTTCCCCTAATGTATTTTTAATCTCATTCATCGTGTCTTTCATTCCCATACCTCTGTTACTTTGCTTTGCAGGTTTTCAAATTGCTCTTTGTGTTCACCCAGTGTCTTTTTAATATTCTTAATCTCTTTAGTCATATTTTCTTTCAATTCTTTAAATTGATTTAGGAGAGTTGTGTGATTATCATTGATTAATTGTCTTAAATCCTGTATCTCTTCAGGATATATCATTTGTTCCTTTGGCTCGCCCATCTCTTCCTGTTTCATATTATAGGTTGTAATTTTTTGCTGATGTCTAGGCATCTGAATATGTTGATGAATTTACTCTGATGGCTAATTTGTCTCTCTTGCCCATTGTTTTTTTCCACAGGTCTTCTTTGATACTTGGTTCAGCTTATTCTAAGTCTTTAAAATTACCCAGCTGAAGTTATCAAAATCGGACCCGGGACTCACTAATGGGGCGCAGATTTTCTCCAAGGAGGTGGGGTTAAGAGAAACCCAAAAGTTTTCTCCATGTAATTTCCAGACCAGCCAGTAGATGGCACTTGTTGGCAAACCTTCCCCCAGAAGTGTTTCTTTGAATCTCCCCTTTTCTGTATTTCTGTTCTGGCCAGAGCCAAGATTCAAAGCAGGTTCTGCTGGCCGAATTCACTGAATAGAAGCCCCCCAATGCCCCCTCCCTTTTCCCTTGTAACAGCTGACAATGAGGAAGACTTCTGTTCCCCTCTCAGCTGGCTGCAGTAAGCCAGGGGGTTTATCCCGACTTAATGTCTTGGGATTGGGGGATGGGAGTCTTTCTTGGCCAACTTGGAGGGTCTGGTAACTCGTTGTTATTTTGAGTTCTTTGTCTCTCTGTCCCTCACCCTCCTGAGAGTTGTTTAGCACTGTGCTGGACTGCTGACCCCCAAAGCAGGTCCCTCAGACAACTTTTGGCCCTTTCTCCATTGTTTTTGTGAAAAAATTGAACTCTGTCTACCTATTCTAATACCATCTTCCCGCTGAGATCAGGAACAAGACAAGGATGCCCACTGTCACTACTGTTATTCAATATCGTGCTAAAAGTTCTAGCCAGAGCTATTAGGCTAGATAAAGAAATAAAAGTCACCCAAATAGGAAAGGAAGAAGTAAAACTTTCACTATTTGCTGATGATACGATCCTGTATTTAGAAAATCCTGAAAAATCCACAACAAACTACTAGAACTAATAGACAAGTTCAGCAAACTGGCAGTAAACAAGATTATTTCTTCAAATATTCCTTCTGCCCCTTTTCCTTTTTCTTCTCTTTCTGGGACACCCATGACACGTATGTTTGCACGTCTCTTGCTGTCATTTAGTTTCCTGAGACCCTGCTCAGAGAGGCTGAGGAAATACCAGTCCCCTCCTATCCTCTTGGGTGGTGAGGGTGGGTCCACAGGCACCTAACAGTTCAGTCTGTGCAGGCTGAAAATGCCTGCCATTGCCCAGAAAGGCTGTGGAAACACCACCCCCCTCCTTTCCAACTGGGCGTGGGGTTGGATCCATAGGTACCCACCAGTCCAGGCCATGCAGACTCTAAGTGCCTGCTGTTGCCCAGAAAGGCTGAGGAAACCCAGCTCCCCTCCTGTCCTACTTGGGGGCAGGGATAGAGCTACAGTTGTCCAACTATTAAGTCTGTGGAAGCCAAAAGCACTTGCAGTTATCCAGAGAGACTGGGGAAACACAGTCCCTCTCTTGTCTTATTGGGGGTGGGGGTGGAGTCACAGGTACCCAACAGTCGAGTTTTTGTAGGCCAAAAGCATCTCTAGTTGCCCTGAGAGGCTGAAGAAACACCAGACCCCTTCTATCTTATGGAGTGGGGGGAGAGTTGGAGATGGATTCGAAGGTGATCAACAAACCAGTTCTTGTGGGATGAAAATGCCTGCAGTCACCCAGAGAGACTGAGGAAACACAGCTCCTATCCTATCATATTAGGGTGCAGGGATGGAGCCCCAGGTGTCTGATTATTCAGTCTGTGCCATCTGAAAGCTCCTGCAGTTACCAAGAGAGGCTGGTGATGGTCCCTCAGCTTCCTCTCTGCCCAAAGTGAAGCTGGAGCCTAGGCTAAAGCTGCAATCTGATCTGGATGGAAAGAAGCCGGTCCCTACCATCACTGTGATTTTCAATCAGTCCTGCTTCCCCTCATGTCGGGGGCCAAGTTAAAATGGCAACTACTGGCCTCTTTCTGACTTGAATAGGTTTAAACTTTAGCTGTTCTTAGGATTATACTTTAGCAAGCCTAATTTAGTAATCAGTAGCTGAAGTTGGTGCCCAACCATCTCTTCCTTCCCTGCTTTTGGGAAATTGAGCTTCCAACTCCAGCCACTGAATAGCTCCTGAGGTAGCTTGCGCCACAGGCACCGGCCTCCATGGAGTGGAGTGCTCTACTCACGAATCTTCTCTGCAGATGGGCAGTCTCCCCCTTCCATACTCTCAAGGATGTTGCAGGATGCTCTTCTGGTCTCCTGGAGCCCCAAAACAGGTACTTTAGAAAGCTCTGGATGGATTACTAACTGTACCATAGGACAAGCTGACTCTTAGAGCTCTTTACTCTACCACTGTCATCCCTCCTTTCAAGCCAATTATCAATTTTATTTGGAAGGATAAGGGGCCCCGAATAGCCAAAAATGTCTTAAAAAATAAGAACGAAGTTGGAGGACTCTCACTTCCTGACTTTAAAGCATATTACCTAGCTACAGTGATAACAACAGCATGGTACTGGCATTAATGTAGACAAATTGACCAATGGAACCAAATTGAGAACTCAGAAATAGACCCTCACATCTACAGTCAAGTGATTTTTGACAAGGCTGTCAAGCCCTCCCAGCTGGGCCAGAGCAGTCTATTCAACAAATTGTGCCGGGAGAACAGGATATCCATATTCAAAAGAAAGAAAGAAGACCCCTATCTCATACCTTACACAAAATGAACTCAAAATATATCAAGGATCTAAATATAAAAGCGACAACCATAAAACACCTAGAAGAAAATATAGGAAAACATCTTCAAGATCTTGTGGTAGGCGGTAGTTTCTTAAACCTCTATACCAAAAGCACAGGCAACAAAAGAGAAAATAGATAAATGGGACCTCCTCAAAATTCAACACTTTTGCACCTCAGTGGACTTTGTCAAAAGGGTAAAAAGCAGCTGACTCAATGGGAGAAAATATTTGGCAATCACATATCCGATAAGGGTTTAATATCCATGATATATAAAGAGATACTACAACTCAACAATAAAAAGGCAAACTACCAATTATAAAATGAGCAAAAGACTTGACTAGACAATTGGACAAAGAAGAAATACAAATGGCAACAAAACACATGAAAAAATGTTCAACATCACTAGCAATTAGGGAAATGCATAACAAAACTACAATGAGATTTCATTTCACATCTATTAGAATGGCTACTATTTAAAAATCAGAAAACTATAAGTGTTGTGGAGGATTTGGAGAGATAGGAACACTTATTCACTGTTGGTGGGAATGCAGAATGGTACAGCCACTGTGGAGGACTGTTTGGCAGTTCCTAAGGAAGTTGAATATAGACTTGTCATTTGACCTGGCAATACCATTACTAGGTATATACCCAGAAGAACCGAGCACAGTGACACAGACACCTGTACACTGATGTTCATAGCGGTGTTATTCACCATTGCCAAAAGGTGGAAACAACCCGAGTGTCCATCAATCAATGAATGGGTAAACAAATGGTGCTATATACACACGATTGAATATTATGCAGCTGTAAGAAGAAATGAAGTCGTGATGCATATGACAACATGGATGAACCTGGAGGACATTATGTTGAGTGAAGCAAGCCAGACACAAAAGGACAAATAGTGTATGATTGTACTATTATGAACTAAATATATTGTGTAAACTCACGGAGTTAATAATTAGAATATAGGTCACCAGAAAACAGAATGAAAGTAGAGAACGGAAAGCTGATGGTTAATATGTGCAGAATTGATAAAACGGTTGTTTGTAAATCTTTGGAAATGAATAAAAATGGTGAAAGCACATCATGGTGTTTGTAACTAGCAGAGCTATTACATGGGTATGACAGTGGTTGAAAGGGTAAGTCTAAGGTCATGTATGTTACTAGAAAGGAAGCTAAAAATGTAACATGGGACTGTATAAAACAGTGAAGCTTCATGTAAAATACAAATATGGGTTATATTGCATCTATAAGACTGTTTTTACTAAATATAAATACAAATAAACTAGAGAGACAGAAACAGAATAGAAGCTATGTATGGTAGGGAAAGCATAGAGAGATTGAGCGGTGACGAGTTTTTGTTTGTTTATTATTATCATTATTGGAATAATGAAAATGCTTTAAAAATGATCGAATGCCATTGATTGTACACTTTGGATGGATTTATGCTTATTAATATGTATCAATAAAATTGATTTGTTAAAAATAATAAAAATTTAAAAATTTAAAAAAGCACTACACCAAAGTTCAACTCGTTTTCAGTTGCCAAAGTGTTTTTTTTTTCCATCTCAAATGGTGATATTTCATTATGAAGTTCTATGCAAATTGGAAAATTGACATCTTTTTGGTGATGAAAAATATGAGTGATGAAAATGGAAAACAAGTGCAATCTGAAAACATTAGAAGACTTTTGTAGCTTAAATTTCTTCAGATTATCCTGCTATACCAAATAATGCATCATAAGCTACTTTCCAAATATCCAATATGGATATTTCATGGCACATTGGAGCCTTAATGGCACAGAGTCTTTGTTAATGGGACTGTGATAAAGATTTTACCTGAGCATGTGATGGGGGGAACATTCATCATTGAAACACTTTCTCTGTTAAATTCAAACTGCTCCTTCCCTATCTGTATTATATATTTGTGGCTGCATAAGAAATTATCCAAACATTAGCCTAAAGCTTCTACATCTCCATGCTTCCCTGTATCTGCTAGTGTTTTACTTTTTTCTGTTTTTTCTTCCTTTTATTAGGTCAAATAGCATATGCCCTAGGCAATGCATTATCATCACTGGGAAACTAATGTTCTAGATGATGCTTTGAGTGAAAGAAAACATTATAGAATTTCAGGAATGGGGCTTTAGTTTCCATCTGTGGGGCCCTCGTTTTTACCTACTGACCAGCAAATTCTCCCTCCTCTACTTCTGTGAAAATCACTTGTCACTGCAGTGGTTATTTTGGCTCCATGGACTGGCTGACATGGAGGCTAATGAGAACAGCTTCACCGACAGCAGTACACACAGGGATTTGGTTTCTGACTGTTATTTAACGATGAACCAAAAACCCTGAACCCGAGCTATAAAATATGCAGTGAGCATCCTTCTATGTGCTTGTGTCGATAAGGTCAATTTCCAGAAGTGGGATCAATTGGTTAGTGGTAAACTGCATTTAAAATTTAATAGATGTTGTCAAATTATCCTCCAAAGTTACTGTACCACCGTACCCACCCACCCAGTGCATGAGAGTATACATTTCTGCTGGCCATCATGTACACTGGGTATCAGCAAACCATTTAAACTTCATCTTATGATAAAAAACCATGGCTGTTTTCACCATGTTGGCAGACAGAAGTAGGGCTAACATCTTTAAAATACTTTTTTTATGAGTGTTCCTTTCATTATGCTTTAGTGACAGAATTTTATTCAGTGTACAATAGTAGCATATGGGTACTGAGGTCAGAAAGGCAGGAGATTGGTCAAAAGAGAATGGGAAGTAGCCACAAGCAACAGTGGGATGTTGGTATATAATTGAAAAGTCCATTAGGTTAACTCAATGAGAAGCTCAAATTTGGGCACATGTTCCCTGCATCTAGGATGTGGGACTGTCCTTATGCACCCATTTTGGGGCCAAGCTCTTTGGAAGCTGGCACTAAGGAGTACTACACTGGGGTGGAAGAACTAAGGTGAGAGTTCTCAGGCTTCTTTGAGTTGGTGCTGTCATGGACATGGCAGTTGGACCTGAGGGCAAAAGCCTATGAGAAATCCATGAGGCACAGCTTCCCAGGGCTAGTACTCCTGGTCTTAGGTCTCATGGGTACTAGATCTGCCTCAAGAGCTGCTTTTAATCTTTGGTGAGGTCTTATAGCTGCCATTTCCCCCAATGTGCACTTCCTGGGCCTGGTTTTCCAGTGGGGATTTGATACAATCTACAGCATCACTCATTTCAAGTCCACGCTCTGTGGGATGGGAATAGCTATATGAACAGTTCCTGTAGCTCTGTACTGTGTTTTTTCCTGTCTCTCATAGTGCGATATTCTGAGCCTCCGAGTTTCTACCACCTAGTACTTGCTAATTTCCACTATCCCACGTTTCAGTTCCCCCTACTTTTACTTGACAGCAGTTTTCCTTTATTACCTCTAGTTTTACTTCAACTGCACCACTTGCCTTTTCCATCCCTCTCTTAGCTTTGAAATCCAAGCATAAACAAAGCAGTGAATATAAGATCACTTTATTTATAATTCATTTTCTTTTCCTAGAAAGCTAATATATTGCCTTTTGTCCAGGAAACTATGAAGTAATGCATTTTACTCCACTTCCTGTGTTTTGATGTAATGTACTGAAGTTGAAATTTTCCTTTAGATAAACATTAGCCAAGCTAACTTGCTAATATTATTTAATAATATTAATGTATAAACATTTTCCTACAACAATCATGTCTTAAATTAACATTTTTCACCTGTATTAATCTGCCAAAGGGGTGCCAATGCAAAGTACCAGAAATCTGTTGGCTTTTATAAAGGGGATTTATTTGGGGGAATAGCTTACAGTTCCCAGGCTGTGAAAAAAGTCCAACTTGAAGCACCATCAGAGATACTTTCTCACCAAAGTCAGCTGCTTTTGATACTGGAGTGTTCCCATGAGGTGAAGCAAGATGGCAGCCAATGTCTCTCCAGGTTTCTCCTTCCCCTCCGGGCGTCCTCTCTCATGTGCAGCTGCTCCGCTTCTTTCTGATTTCCGCTGCAGGCTGGCATAGGCTTGTCTCTCAGGGCTTCCTATATCAGTGTCACCTGTAAGCTATCAGACAAATGGCTCATTTCTCCCTGGGGCCCCAGTCCTTTGAGCCTTCTCCTTTCTATCACATGGCAGGGTCAAAAATGACAAAGCTCTTTCTTCCTGTGTCTGTCTGTCCGTGGGAGTCTGTTTATACCAGACCCAGCAAGGAAGAAGAGACTCAACTGGAGTCACACCTTACTGACTTAGTCCAAAAAGCCCTAAAGCAGTCTTAACAGGTAATCTACTCAAAGACCCCTCAACTGAATTTAGTGCACAAAAGGTATCACACCCAGAGGAATAGATTAGTTCACAAACAATCTTTCTCTTTTTGGGATTCATAAAATAATCTCAAACTGCCATAGCAACCCACATTTTATTGCAGACCAGTAACTTCCATAGATCTAGAAGCAGAGGAAGGGATTTGGAAAAGAGGATGCAAGATTCAACTGGACTCAATGAGGAGAGGGGCGGTAGGACACAGCGGGGAGAGGGAGTGGTGAAACCTTTTCCTTGCTTTCTCTAGATTGACAGATCAGAACTGTAGTTGATAGTTATGTGGGCTAAGTTCAAGATAAGCCACTGTAGATGTCATGTGAATCAAATATATACAGACCATTCTTTCTGGTTGCTAACCCTTTACTTACCATTTTAATCTCTTAACTGAAATTATTCCAGTAAGCAGTTTCATCAACCCCACTTCTGCCTCTCTCTTTACTAGGTACTCATTAACACAATATTTGTCAGTTTTAATATGATAAACTTTACCAAGATATACTTTTATATTTTGGCTCTAACCTAAATAGTTCTATAATCTAAATAGATGTAGAACTAATTCAGCACATTGATTTAAATGCAGAATTGAGTCACCCCCCTTACATAGATTAGAGGAGAATAGTATTGAGTTTTGGTTTTGTTCCTATCTTTTAAAAAATAAAACTCCTGTGAGAATTCCAGGTGAAGTAATTGTAATTGAGAAAGAATTATGGATTGAGAGGCCATTTGTCCAATAAATCAACCTGATAATCAGGGAAAAACCTGTGGTGGCTCATTATTGTGCTTCCCATCTTTCTTTTGACCAGGATATCCAATACAAAAGCCTCGCATGAGCTTCCCGTTGGATCATAGTGAATACTTGTGGGCGAAGGAATTACAGAATTCCAAAGAAATGAAACAATTAAATGACTCAAAGATAGGTAAGTAATTGTCCATTAAATACTAGAGAAGGAAGCAAAGAAAAATCCAGACTTTTTCAGGGTAAAGCAACTTTGAGATTCTATTTAGAAGAGTTTCTATCTTCCCACTAGAAGTTAATATAATGCATGTTATTCCCTCTCTTTCTACCTGGTGACACCTGCAATTTCTATTTCTTCTCTTAGGTTTTGATATTGAGGGAGAAAACGAAGAAATCACTTCAAAGCAGAAAAATCTAGAGGATACGTATTCATTTATTTTTACCTTAGAGGGTAATGCTATCCGTGGCCCCATTTCACAAAAAGATTATGAACAGTTGAAAATTAGATGGGACATCCCCCCAGATGAGCTACAGTCAGATTTTACAAAGCCTGTAGATGATCAGAACCACTCTCTGGAAGAGAAACCTGAGGTCTCCAACCTGGAAGAACCTCTCAAGTCTAGACCCCATAAACAAAAGTGTCCAGGAGAGAAACCTCATCAGTATTCTCAGAGTGGAAACTGTTTTGCTCAGAATTCACAATGTACTGAGAACCAGAAATTCCATTCAGGAAAGGAAGCTCACACATGCCCTGAGTGTGGAAAAAGCTTCCTTCGTAGTTCAGACCTTTTGAGACACCAACGACTTCACACAGGGGAGAGACCCTATGAATGCACTGTATGTAAAAAGCGATTCACTCGGCGGTCACACCTTATAGGGCACCAGAGAACACATTCTGAAGAAGAAACATATAAATGCCTTGAGTGTGGGAAAAGTTTTTGTCATGGATCAAGTCTTAAAAGGCATCTCAAAACCCATACGGGTGAAAAACCTCATAGATGTCATAGTTGTGGGAAAAGTTTTCTTCGACTGACGGCTCTTACTTTGCACCAGAGAACTCACACTGAAGAGAGACCTTTTAAATGTAATTATTGTGGAAAAAGCTTTAGACAGAGACCAAGCCTTGTGATTCACTTAAGAATTCATACAGGGGAGAAGCCATACAAGTGTAGTCATTGCTCTAAAAGTTTCAGACAGAGAGCAGGTCTTATTATGCACCAAGTAACTCACTTTAGAGAAGACTTCCTTAAGAATTGTTGAGGGAAACAGGTCCTATTGAAATTGACACTAACTCATAAAAGTTTTAGCCTGCACTTAACCTGCAGCAACCCGTTTGTTTTGAAAGAACAGTTCTTTTTGAGCTTATAAGAACAGCCTCTTTTTGGCTAATTTTTAAAAAAACATCTTCCAAATCATATGAATTCTAGAGTATTCACCTACTCTTGCAGCTGTCATAGGTTTGATTTATCCTGTATCCACAACTCACATTTTTTAATTATATTGAAAATGCTTGCAGCTCAGGCCAACCATATCGTAGTTGTAAGCATACAACATATAAATGATTACATTCCTGTCATGTCTAGGGTCAATATGATGGATTATCCTGTTAACCATGGATGTGCCCAGCTGATCTTTATCAGTACTATAGTTTAATAATTTTGAAATATAAATGCCCTTCCTTCTTCAATCTCAGTTGTTTTTAAAACTTAGAGCTGCTTCCATGAACTGTGGCAACAAATACTGCAATTGACTTCTGCCCCCAACCAAAGTCAGAATCTTCTCCTCTGTACAACCATGGTGCTCTGTTTATGTGTTATTTTTAGCATTTAACACAATCCATTTTAACTGGCTGGATTCATCACAACCAAAATATGAGATGCACCCACCATCTGTATTATAATCACATGTCTGAAATATTACAGGGTAGAGAACATCTATTAATCATCACTTTATTCATTACAGTGCTTGTATATAGTAAGATTTAATATCTATTTTTTGGTATTTAATCAAAAAGCATGTCAAATAGTTCTTGGAAACATTAACATAGTTAGAACATTGCATGGATGGTTATACTTCTGATCATTTAAAAAAGATAAGGGCAAAAATGGTACCCACTTCAGAAGTACTATTAAGGGAAAAAATACTTGTAGTTCTGAAGATTAAATGAAATATATTTAAATGCAGTCACTACCCATAGTAAGCTTTCAATAAATATCAGCATATTACATTTTCATTGTTGTTGAATTTTAAGGATATGCATTCAAGGCTATGAATTTTTCTCTAAGTCTAGTTTTATTATATTCCATAATTATAAATAATGTTCTTAATGATGATTTTTAAATTGTTTGTTTTGCAGTTTTCATGTAACTTCTTTGACCCAAGAGTTGGATACTGTTGACCTTGTCCTCCTAATGTTTGGTTTGTACTGCTTGGTGATTAGGAAATGAGGGTCATTATATTTAAAGTTCATTTAAGTTTTCTTGAACACATATATTTGGTAAAAGTTGGTAAGTATACCAAAGACCATAGAAAATAAGGGTTCTATTTATAGGGCACATATCTAGAGTATAGTTTTGGACCTTCTGTTTTCATTGTCAAATAAGGACTTCTCAGAGGTTAGCAAAGCCTAGACCCACACTTTTAAGGATACAGTATATTAAAATATTACAAAAATATTGATATATTCTAAATATTTACATGAACTAATATCTTTAAGACCAAAAACAAGATTGTATGAATTACTGTAGATGATTTTAAAAATCTGAAATTTGAGTCCTTTCATAAAAGTCATACCATTACAGTTGGCCCAGAGAGAGGCCAATTTAATCCTACTTTGAATTTCCTTCCATAGTAACTCTTTAGCCATGTCTTCCCAACTAGGTTCCTTTCGTAAGAATGAGGGAAATTAGAGGGTGAGCAGCAAAGAATTAAAGGCCTCTCACCATTTTCTGCCTTATCTCCTGAGATAGTAGATTTTACCCTGAGCAGGGGGGTAGTCCCTCCTCCTAAGATGTTTCTTTCAGGGTGCTCTGCTGAATAGTAAGGCATCCCCTATACATACCAAGGGAACAAGAATGAGATAAGGAAGCTTGTGAGTCTCATCCCAATTCTTCCACTTTCAAGCTGAGAGAAAGTATAATTTGCACTGGGAAGCTCGTCCAAATGTTTGCCAAATAAATGACCTTGAAAAATCTCCAAATCGTGCTTTATCAATTGTAGCAGTTTTAAAGCATGGCCACAGATCCTTTGCCTGTCCACCTATGGCTGGAAGAATAATGTCCCTTCCCCCCACAAGGATGCCCATGTCCTCATCCCGGAAACCTATGAATATGTTACTTTACAAAGCAATAGGGACTTTGCATATGTGATTAAGTTTAGGATCTTGAAATGGGGCGATTATCCTTCATTAAACTTTACTATCACAAGATTTCTTATAAGGTAAAGAGGGAGACAGGAGAGTGAGAGAAGGAGATGTGATGACAGAAGCAGAGTTTGGAGTTCTGTCATTACTGGAAAAGGCCATGAAACAAAGATTGCAGGAAGCCTCTAGAAACTGGTAAACTCAAGGAACAGATTCTCCCCTAGAGCCTCCAGAAGAAATGCAGCCCTGTTGGCACCTTGATTTTAGTCCAGTGAGACCCATTTGGACTTCTGACCTCCAGAACTGTAAGATTAAATAAATTTGCTGTTTTGAACAACTAAGTTTGTGATAATCTATTACTCCAGCAATTGGAAACGAATATACCTCACATCAAGAGATGTGATCTGTGTTCCCCCGCCCTTGAGTCTGGGCAGGTTTGAGACTGCTACTAATTGTAGCAGGGTGAATTAGTAGTGGTTGAGTACAGTAGAAGTGATGCTGTACAAATTCTGTCAGGTCATAAAAGATGTGCAACATGCAGCATCTATCTTGTTCGCTATGAGTCAAAGGAGACAATTGGTGCCCCAGTTAAATAATCTATGTCTACATTAATTTGATAACTTCTCTTTTTATATGTGGGTGTTTTTGTTTATTTTGGAGGAAGGTCTGTGCTGTGTTTACTTCAATATTGGTTCAAGGTTCCTTATTTGATATGAACTTAAAATCATTCTAGTTAGGAAACTCACATAATTGTTTATGGATACAGTCTGTTCTTAAAAATCAATTTCTGAATCCTCTGCACCCTAGTGAAGCAAATTTCTAAGTTAATGAGATTTTTGGCTGTAAAAGTTATGGAGCAAAACAAGAAAGTCACCCTCATTTAGCTTGCTATATATTCTGTTTTACTTTATTATTTAACACTGAAAATACATTCATGGAATATGTTATTGTGGCATAAAATATGTAAAAGCTCAATGGGAAAAATAAAAATATATAGAGGACACAGAGAGGAAAGCACAAGAGGTCCCCTTCTCCAATTCTATTCTCTAGAAACAGGGCTGTTATTTCTTGTGTGTCCTTCCAGATATTTAAGCATAAAAAATATTTTCCAGGATTTTTTTTTTTTTACAAAAAATGGGATCATATATACATTGTGCTACAAGCTTGCTTTCCTCTTTTAATATGTATTGACCATTTTGCACATTAGCCCACAGAAATCCACCTCGTTGTTTTCAATGGCTGCAGCATAGTCCATGGAATGGATGTACAACTTATTCACCAGGCCCCTACTTATATACATTTAAGTTGTTCCCAATCTGTAACTAATTTTCCAATGGGGAAAGTGGGTGAATGTTCAAGGACGATGACAGCCACCTCAGACTGACATGAAACTATTTGAAAAAGAGAAGGTGGGCAGTCTGGTTATGTTTATCTGAACTAAAGTAAACAGGGAAAGCATTTGATGGCAGGATTTTTACAAATTGACTGTTGGAACTGGAAATAAAGGTAGATCATTTAACTGGGAATTGCTACAATACACTTGGATCAAAGAAAATATTTCCTTAAGTTTCGATATGTAAAAACTGTTTAAAAGTAGCAGCTTGTCTGGTTGAAGGACAGGTCTAGGCCTAGAGCCACCCCTACTAGTTTTATCCATATGGACTTCGAGAAATTCATGAACCCCCTGAAAGGAGACGGATCCCAGAATGCAATGCATACCTGGAAGGGAGCCAAAATTACCTCTCTCCCTCCCTCCTCTTTGCAACCTGGGAAAAAGCAGCACACCAGAAAACAAAGAATAGGGATACAGAGGATGGGACCCTAGGACTGAATTTTGGTAAGAGTTTTCATGGAATGATTACACAACGTATACATTCTGATTCTGCTCTCACACCTCCCTGATTAGAAATTTTCCTGTCACAATAAATGGATCCCAGGAACACGTATCATCAGGTGGCTTGTATTTTTGACTATCAGTTCCCCCAGCACCACCACACTAACTGTCAGAGTTGGAACAAAGCTGTGAGTAGTTACACAGCCCCCCACTAATTCTCCACAAAGACAAATGAACAAAGGCCAAGGGCATGAATAAACTACAGTGCAAATCTCCTGGCTTCACATTTCTCCATGCCACAGTTTGTAAAAAGGAATTCAGAATTCTGTTATCGAGGAATTTCATTATGTTCTGATGACAAATATTTTATTGAATCTGCCAACCCTGAAAGTGCACACCCTTTGCTGTTCATGCCATATCACTCCACCTGAGTCTCAGCAGTGCTATCCAAAGTGTGACTCATCGGACAATGCTGGTGTGGAAATAGTTTGTTTTGGTCCCCCAAAATATGAATTCAGACATTGAGATGAAGCATTTAGAAACATGTATAGCAAGTTGAAAATGCAGTGTTAAGTCTATTCAATCTAATAACAATAATAAAAGAAATTAGTCTTGTGATTTACGTGTCTGGCTTTTTAATTTTCTATTATTTTATTGTACTATATAAAAATATTAGTATTAGCAGATGTGAAATTAAAGAAAGTTGAAGCAAACGACAACTACAAACTGGTCCTTCAACACAGACTCTTTGGGCAATGCTGGCCTAGTCTAGAGGACCAGGCAGAAGTAATGTCCTCCCTTCTTCTCCACCTGGGGAAGCTGTTAGAAATTATGGAGACTGTTCCTGCTAAAACACTTGGATAACCTACTAAACACATGAGAAGATGCCAAACAATACTGGGTGATTTGAACTAGGAGGAGCGAATGCTTCTGCCTGAGCCCATGGGGAGAGAATTCTCCACATCATCTCTGAGAAAGTGGATGCACAGGTCCTGGTTTGGCTCTACCACCAAGGCCTGGCATAGCATCATCAGCTTCAACTGCCTAATTTGTGGAATGGTAATATTTCTCTGCCACCCACAAGGCTGTGTGGTGTGGAAGAAAGGACATTTAATTCTGAGTCAGGTGACTTTGGATCTGGTTTTTGTTCTAACAACTCGTTTTACCATTTTGGACTTTGAGTAACTATAATGGTGAAAGTTTAAGTGGATCAATGTTTCCCTAACTGGAGTCCTACAACAATGCTCTGAGAGATGTTATGGGTGCCACAAACACACACGCCCCCAATAAACTCATCCATGGTTAAATAACACTGGAAAATGCATACTTATAGCCGTCTCCCTTAAATCTCTTAATTTCTCAGTGTACACTGACACCTAAATGCTACGATGATGGAATTTCAATTAAAGGCCATGTCTACTGACAGTAAGCAGATCACTTTGGAATACAGGAGACACTCTGGAATATAGGAGATAAGAGCCTAGCCTCATGATAATGAGATAGGGTCTTATAGTAGCTGGGTGGAGAAACATCCTGAGCTTCTATTGAGTATTTTGTATGTTAGATAAGATTTACAACATCTGCTACATGCAGGAATGTAAATCCTTCAAGACTTGCTGGTTTTAGTAAAATGTAAACTGTCACTTATCTATTGCCTTTGGATATGCGATATGTATTTTGATTGGTCAAAAACCAAATAAAAGCCACTATGGTGTGGCTGGGCTCTTCTCTCCATTTCGGACAGAGAGTCCTCTGATCCCAGTTCTTCTTCTCTTTGTCGTATTCTTTCTTTCTCATCCGTGGCACCATTTTCACGGACCCAGTTCCTGACCAGCAACACTACGACAAGCCCTAGATTAAACTAGATTAAAGAAAATGTTATGTAAATCTAGATCCTACATTTACTTGACAAATACTTTCTTTTTATGGCATACCTCTTAATAGCTGTCAAACAGCATTGCCTGTGTATGATTGGCACACACTGAGCAAACAAGACTTCTAACTTCTTTCCAGATCAGAAGGTTTTGACATCCTATAAACCTTAGTTTTGAGAGGATTAGGGGGAGGAGAGATGTCATATACTTGCAAGGCCCCCAGGTGGTCTCTTATCATTCAGACCACTGCTGCTGGGAATTCCTGAACAGCAGACCCGGAGGTATTGGGTGCTGGGTAGAGAGGCTACTCAAGTCGAGGTGCTTCTCTCAGGGCACACAGTGAATCCCCTCTTCCTGTTCCAGAGTAAAGTGTCCAGAGCACTGGGCTTGGAATATCATACAGTTAGAATAAAAGCCTATGCAAATGTAGCCAATTAGTAATTCTCTCTGAGTTTTCTGCAGAGGAAGTGAATATTCTCTTCCACCCCCATCCTCCACCCCATGCTAGAGAATGAGACAAGGACTTATGGGTGTGATGCATTTGCCGACTAACTGACACCCTGGAAATGAAGAGCACTGAAGCCTGGGGAAGCTCAGAGGAATTAGAATTAATATTCAGGTGGCCAGAGCAGTTTCTCTCATTGACAGATATACTGTCATCCTTTTATTTATAAATAACTCACTATATGTCAGCTTTGTGCTATAGTGCTAAACCTACAAGCTGAACAAGAAGATAAATTATTTCCTTTCACTCAAGTGTGGCCCCTGCACCTTTCAAAGTTTCCGTTAGTGACAAATAACTATCTTTGGTGCTTGATTTTTTCTTCACTCATCATCTTAGGGTCAAGCTCTACTTGGTGACACATTTACACTGGGGCCACAGGACAAGCTGCCCTTCCCCTGTGGACTTTCTGGTGTCTCAGAAGGCTTGAGCACCTGCTAAAGTTTCTCCCACATATGCTACAAGTGTAGGGCTGCTCACCTTAGTGGGTTCTCTGGTGTTTAACAAGGTGGACATTCTGACAGAAACTTTCTCCACATTACTGACATGTAAAGGGCTTCTCTCCTGTGTGAGTTCTATGATGTGTATGACGGTCTGTGGTATGACTGAAACTTTTCCCACACCAGGAACATCTATGTGATTTTATTCCTTCGTGTGTCTTTAACTGCTTATTAAGATATGAACTCTGACTAAATCTCCTATCACATTGTTGACATGTGTGGGGTTTCTCTTCAGAGTGAATTCCCTGGTGCTTAATAAGGGCATACCTAACTCTGAAGTTTTTCCCACATTCCTAACATTTAAAATGTTTCTCTCCTGCATGGTCATTCTTGTGAGTGGCCCTAAGATTCAGCAGCTCTCATTTATATACTGATACTTTCTTTTGTTCCTTGGTAAATCTTGATGCTGTTTCTCAACTCTTCTTGTATTCTCAGGATTTCATTTGACTCTTGTTTTTTGGGGAACTTTTACTCCGGCCTGAATAGATACTTTGACACATGGTGCTTGTAATTCTAATGCAGGCATATTATTCCCAGTGTCATTTTTGAGCTTTAGCCCTGTTGGAAAAAAAAACAGAAGAGTCAGCCATCTCTGTCCCAAAGCAAGAAAACCACAGTTATAGCAAGAATATTCAATGATGACTGATTTCATAATATATGGGAAAGAGTGATATCTGAACTGGTGTGGCATAGACACATTTCTCTCAGCTCCTTCCCATTAAGCACTATTGGAAACAAAGTAAACAATTCAAAAGACAACCAAAGGAGATATCTCAAAAATTTTAAGAAGGTCAACTGGTTTGGGTTCCTAGTACAGTGGAAATAACGTGGCACCAGCTAACATGAGGAAGGCATCCCAGGACCAGTGTTTCCTGATACCCAGCACAGCCCAAGAATATCATACAAGTATGCTCATTCTTACCTGAAACAAAAGCGTGTCCTTCTAAAAACATCACACAAGTCTGACCCTATTAGTAAAAGGGTTCAATCTGGAGGCAAACACACAGAAAGGGGTCAGGAATAGTATTCTCCTTCCAACTGGAGTCGGAGACATCCAATGTAAGAGATTTCCCAGTAAATGGGCAGAACAAGCAAACAGATCCCAGACTCCTCAAGGCCTGAGATTCCCTACCTCCCATAAGGGACAAAGGCTGGCAAAAGAATCTGACAAGAGGCACCCAGCCAAAACATGTGGTCCAGACAAGAAGACTCTTTTTTCCCCTCAAGTGCGAGACTTCCTTACCCTCCGAGAAGCACCCAATGGCCTGGACTGGAGAAATAACTTCCACCCCCACCCCACCTACAGGGCCCAGTGGGAACAGCAGTAGTAACAGTGAGACCAAGAAGACCAAAATAACATCACAGAGGTGCTGAAAAAATTAAACTCTCATTGGAAGCATGGCCCAAGAAAGTAGGAAAGAAATCACATGATACGCTAAAACTGGGTGACTGCAATTGAAAACACCCATCATTCCAAAATCAAGAAACTCATAACTTTAGCAAGAAAGGGCAATATGACCAAAATGGAATAAAAGTAGAAATCAACAACTGAAAGACAAGGGCAAAATCTCTAAAAATGCAAACATGGAAACTGACACTTTAATAATCCATGATTCAAATAGGAAGCCACAAAGGATATTATACAGTATACACAGAACTGAGTAAAAATAAAAATTATAATATATTAAAATATGTGGGATGTAGCTAGATCTGTGCCTAGAGAGAAACATACTGCCTGAAATGTTTGTATTAGAAAGGGGAAAGGTCTCAATTATCTATGTTCCTACATCAATATACTAGAACAAGAAGTGCAACAAAACAAAGGAGACAGAAATAAGGAAAGAGTAAAGGTCAGAACATACATCAGAAATGAGAGGAAATCAATGAAACCAAAAACTTTTCTTCGAAAAAAATCAATAAAATTGATAAACAGCTAGCAAAAATTAAAACATTAAAAATAGAGAATAAAAATTTAAAAATGGCAATAACAAAATAGGGGATATCATTACACATTCTAGTGCTATAAGAACAAGGGACTACTACAAACAAATTTATGCTCATATATTTAGTAAGTTAGAGGATGATGAGCCAATTACTCAAAAACTCCCAATTACCAGAATTCAACCAATATGAAATAGAAAATCTAACAGCAATATAACTATTAAAGAAACTGAATTCACAATTAAAAAGCTCCTGGAAAAGAAATCTCTATGCTCAGAGGGTGCCCCTGGCAAATTCTACCAAATGTTAAAGAATTAAAACCAAATTTATACAATTTTTATAGAACATAGAAGATGAAGAAATCCTATATACAGTAATTATATGGTGAAAATTACTAAAATCAACATAACATAATCAAAGATGACCTTAACAAGTGGAGAGAAATACCATGTTCATAGATTAGAGACTCAACATAGTAAAGATGTCAATTCTTCTCAATCTACAGTTCAGCTGTAATGTACTTCCTGTCAAAAATGCCAAAAACAGCTCTTGTAGACATAAATAAAAGGTTATTTTAAATGGATATGGAAATACAAGGCAGTAGAACTATAACTATTCTGACAAAGAAGAATAAAATGGTAAGATTCACTACTGAATTTTAAGATATTACCATAAGGATAGACAGATCATTGGAACAGAACAGAGAACTCAGTAATAGACACATACAAATAAACCAAACTGATCTTTGAAAAAAGTGCAAAAGCAATTCAATGGAGGAAGGTAAGCTTTTTCAAATAATAGTGCAGAAGCATTTGGGCATCAATAGGCAATAAAGAAACAAACACACACATAAATAAAAAGAATCTGTATGTAAACCTCACACTTTATATGGTAATTAACTCACAATGGATCTCAAAAATGATGTAAAATATGAAACTAACACTTTTAGAAAAAAAAATCTTCAAAGTCTTGTGCTAGGCAAAGATTTTCATGACACGAAAATCACGATCAATCAAAAGAAAGAATGATAAATCGGACTGCATCAAAATTTGAAACTTTTGTTCTGGGGGAAAAGATGGAAAGACATGCTAGAGAATGGGTGCAAACCATGTATCCCACAGGCCCAGTATCTAGAATATATAAAGAATCCTCACTTTCAAGAATAAAATAATCAAACAATCCAACTAGGATATAGGCAAAAATCATTTCTCCAAAGAGGGTATAAAGATGAATATAAGCACACAAAAAGACATAGAACATCAGCAGCCATTGTGGAAAAGCAAATCAAACCACAAAGAGATATAGTTAAGCACCTCTAAAATGACTAATACAAAATAGTGACAACATCAAATGCTGGTGAGGATGTGGAGAAACTGGATCACTTGTACACTGCTGCTTAGAATGTAATACTGTTGAGCCACTAGGATATACTTTGGCAGTTTCTTATAAATTAAGCATGTGGCTACCTTATGAACCAGGCATTGTACTCTTGGGAATATGGAAAATCTATGTCCATATAAAAGCCAATACACCAATGCTTATAGAACCTTTATTTATAACAGACAAAAACTGAACACAGCAAAGATAACCATAGGTGGTGAATGGTTAAACATGCTGTAATATAATCCATACCATGAAATACTACTCAGCAATAAAAAGAAATGAGCTACTGGTACACACCACTACATAGATTAAAATCCAGGGAATTATGCTGAGTAAAAAAAGCCAATCTGAAAAGTTATGTATTTTGTTATTTCATTCATATATTTTTGACATAGCAAAATTTTAGATATGTAGAACAGATCAGAGGTTGGCATGAGTTAGTGAACAAAGGAGTGGAAGGTGGTGAGTGGAATGGATATGCACGTGGTTATGAAGAGCAACCATTCATATGACAGAACCACTCAGTACCTTGATTATGGTGATGGACATGACACACAACTGCATACGTGATACAACTGTACCAAAATGAATACACTCATACACGTCCAAATAAAAAAGGATATCAGACCAAAAAGTAGGTTTTTTATATCAACATCAGTATCTTGGTTGTGATAAATACTAGTTTCGCAAAATGTTGCCATTGAGAGAAACTGGGTAATGTGTACATCTGTTCTCTATGTGTTGTATTTTAAATCTGCATGTGAATCTACAAGTATCTCAATTAAAATTTCAGTTAAAAAACTCCAGGAGTAGAACTTTAAAATGCTAAGCCCTTGGAAAGTTTCTGTCAAGGCATATGATAGAATATGCACAATTTCCTGCAGGAGATAGTCCAAGATTATCCTTGAACTCTTGTGGACCTTGGCTCCATAGTTATTTCTCTCACTCTAAACTGATCACTTTGGGTTTACAGTGCAAAAATAATACTCTGATGGGAAAATCTTGAGGTTGTGCACTGTCATTTGAACAGCGAAATGATCCACCAATTCTAGACTGTCTCATGAAAAGCAAATGACTCTTTCACAGGATTTTTACTCAAAAATGTTTAAATGGGTACAATTCTCGATCCAGTATATGGTTTGTACTCTCCCATAGCTTGGGATGGATATGTAATGAAGGAGATAAGAAATAAACCTAATGTGGATCAATAAAAATGGCATGGAGAATGGGAAATGGCCCCATGTTCTCCCTCTTCTGATAGCCAGAATATCCTGTGACTGCCAAGAAGGGGCCATGGCTCGAGAGTTTGCAGGGAATATATTTTGGTCTTAATAACCCTTTAAGAAGATCCATGCCTATCTTAGTTGAGTCCAGGTCCAGGGGAGCCAGTCTGTAGGTCTCTGCCTTAGGTAACAAATACATACTGATTCCTGTAATAATTATACCTAATTTAATTTAGTGCCTAAGCAAGAGACACTGAAATAGGAAAGACTTCAAACACTCCTGTAGCTCACTGGTTCACATCCAAGTAGAGAGGATAGTCAAGAATCACTTGATGTGAGGTAGAAAGTATGTATCATATAGGAATTTGATAAATATGGATTAATTGCCCATTGCATGCTAGACACCACTCTGGGAGTTAGGGATAAAGCAGTGAATAAGACAATGTCCCCTATTCTCATGGCACTTACATTCGATTGAAGTGTCAAACAATAAATGAATGAATGAGTGAATTCGTGAATGAATGAATGAATGAATGAACAAAGTAATGTCAAGAAGTGGTAAATGTTTTGAAAAAGACTAAAATAGTGTAAGAGAACAGTGATTGGTTTGGAGGCAAAGCTATTGTAGACAGAGCGGTTGTGGAGGGAGAGATCCAAACAGACTAGAAAGTATAAAGGACATGGGACCATGTGAATATGTGGTAGAAAAGTGTGCCAGGCAGAGGAATCTGGAGGGAAGAAATGAGCTTGGCAAGTTCAAGGAACAGCAAGAAGGCCAGTGTGGCTAAAGAGGACAGTGCAAGGGGTCTGATGGCAGGAGATGAAGGGAGAGAGGGAAGTAGGTGTCAGGTCAGGTAGGACCTTGTGAGCCTTGGGAAGGAGTCCAGATTTTACTCTGAATGAGTTGAGAAGTCATTGCAGGGTTCAAAGCAGGGAGATGTCACAATCTGATTATATCTTTAAAAGATATACCTGGTGTATGGAAAAAGGTGTGAGAGGGCAAGAGTGGAGGCAGGGAACAATAGCTAGAAAGTGATTAAAAAGACACGGTTAGAGTTCATAGAGTGGCGTTATTCACAATTGCCAAAGGATAGAGGCAACCCAAAGTGTCTATTGGCCAATGAATGGATAGACAAGGTATGGTGTATATATATATATATATATATATATGATGGAATGCTATACTGCAGTAAGAAGAAATGAAATTGGAACACATATGATAACATGGATGAACCTTGAAGACATTATGCTAAGTGAAATAATCCAGACACAAAAGGACAAATATTGCATGGTCTCACTAATATGAACTAAATACAAAGAATAAACACATGGAGTTAAAACCTAGAGTATAGGTTATTAGGAGATGAGGAGGGCTGTGAAGGAGTACCAATGCTTAATGTATACAGTTTTAATTAATTTGACTGTAAAAGTGTGGAAATGGATAGAGTTGATGGTAACACATTCTAGTGAGTAGCAGCTGGTTTATAAATGGGATTGTGGCTGAAAAGGGTAATCTAGGGATGTAAATGTCAATTGAAAAAAAGCTAGAGCATAATCTAGGGACTGAATAACAGTGAACCCAAAGGTGGATGAGAATTGTAGTTAATAGTACAAATGCAAGAATGTCCTTCTGTGCACTAGAATGAATGTACATCACTATTGCAGGGTGGTGGGAACATGGAGAAGCATGGGAAAATTACAATTAATGTAACCTGTGGACTATGGTTAATAGCAATACTGTAATATTCTTTCATCAACGCCAAAGATGTACTGTGTTAATAGTAGGGGATATGGGCAGATGTGGCTCAAGTGATTGAGTTCCCACCTACCACATGGGAGGTCCCAGGTTTGGTTCCCAGTGCCTCCTAAAGAGAAGATGAGCAGACACAGAAAGCACACAGCAAATGGACACAGAGAGCAGACAGCGAGCACAAACAACAAGGGGGGGGCACAATAAATAAATAAAATAAATCTTAAAAAAAAATAGGGGTATGGAAAAAATATGCCAAATGTACACTGATGGACCACAGTTAGTTGTAAGAGTCTGATGATATTATCTCATAATCTGTAACAAATGTTCCACAACAGTGTGGTGTGTTGGTGAAGGGGTGTTGTATGAGAATTCCACACATGTGCATGGTTCACAACTTCTGTAATAAAAATATATTTTTAAAAAATCAAAATATAGAACATTTCTGTCATGTTGGAAATATCTCTGGTGGACTTTCCCACCACACCCACCTCTAGGGAACCACTTATGTTATTTCTGTCCCTATAGTTTTGCACTTTCCAGAATTTCATATAAATGGAATCATATATTAGGAAACTTTTTGAATCTGTCTTCCTTCACTTAGCATAATACTTTTGAGAGTTATTCTAGTTTTTCCATGTATTATTAATTCACTTCTATTTTTTATTAAATAGAATCCCATTGTGTGGGTACACCACATTTTTTCTGTACATTCAACAGTTGATGGACATTATAGTTGTTTCCAACTTGGGATTATTCTACATAACACTGCTATAAACAATGGTGTACAGATTTTAAGGTGTGGACATATACTTTCATTTCTCTTGGATGATTACCTAACATGATGAGTTGGAGTTATGTACCCCAGAAAAACATATTCTAAATCTTAATCCATTCCTGTGGGTGTGAACCCATTGTAAATAGGACCTTTTGATGAGGTTACTGTAACTAAGGTATGACCCAACTGAATCTGGATGAGTCTTAATCTTATTACTGTATGCCTTATAGAGAAGGCCATAGAGAGAGAAGCTAAGGGGAGAAGCCAGAAAGTGGAAATCAAAAGAACCCAGAAGAGAAAGAGAAGATGCTGCAATGTAATGTGACTTTCCATGTGATGTAAAAGCCATGGAACCTCAAAGATTGCAGGCCAGCCAGAAGATACGTACCCCAGGGTGGGGGTAGGGGTAGGAAGCAAGCCTTCTGGCCTCTGAAATTTTGAGCCAATAAATTCCTGTTGTTAAGTTTTTTTTTTAAAGGCATGGTTAGAGGTAATGCTGTTTTGCTCTAGGATGGTGTTTTAGTTTGCCAAAGGGGTGCCAATGCAAAGTACCAGAAATCTGTTGGCTTTTATAATGGGGATTTATTTGGGGTAGAAGCTTACAGTTCTAAGGCCATGAAATGTCTAAATTGAGGCATCAGCAGAGATGCTTCCTCACCAAAGTCAGCTACTGTAGATCCTGGTGTTGTTGCCACATGGTGAAGCAAGATGGCCACCAATTTCTGTGGAGGTCTCTGCCTTCCCTCCAGAATCTACCATCTCTTGGAGCTCAGCTGTGAGCAACCAGACATAGGGCTTGTCTCTTTCTGGGCCTCAGTTCTCTGAGCCTCTTGGGAGCTTCTATTTCCCTGCAGTCCTTTCTCACACATGGCAGAATCGAACATGCCAGCTCTCTTTTCCTGTGTCTTTCTCAGTGAATCTCTCTCTGTGTTTCCATTTATATCAGACCCCGCAAGGAGGTGGAGACTAAACCTCAGTCATACATCATTGATGTGGTCCAATTAAAAGCCCTAAATCAATCTTATCAAGTAATCTAATCAATGGCCACTCAACTGAATTTAATGCAATAAAGGGTATCACATTCAGAGGAATAGATTAGTTTACAAACATAGTATCTTTCTTTTCAGGATTCATAAAATAATTTCAAACTGCCACAAATGGTAACAGTAGAAGAGGTGGAGCATGGTTGGATGTAGGATATAATTTGTAGGTAGAGCTAAGGAGACTGGCTGGTAGAATATTCACAGGGTGTAAGAGAAAGATGAGCATAAAGGATGAATGTGAAGCTTTTGGCCTGAGAAAATTGGTGAATGGCCAGGCCCTTTCCTGAGCTAGGAAAGGCATGAGAAGAACAAGTTTCCAGAATGGGGTAGGGGAATGAATCAATAATTCCATTTGAAATAAGGAAGTGAGGCATGTGTCTTTGGGCAAAACCATCCAGATGTTCTGGATACAACTTTCCCCTCCCTGTACCATCTAGCTGAAAATCATCAAGCTATTGGAACAGCTGGACTCACACAAAGGGGTACATTCTCTGTAAACTAAGGACACAACAGATGACTCCACTTCTCCTCAAAGGGAAGGGGGAAGTGTTACCTAGAGAGTTGACTGTCTCATAGACTTCCTGCATGACACCATTGTAGAGGGCCTTCTGAGTAGGGTTCAATAACTTCCATTCTTCCTGGGTAAAATACACGGCTACATCTTCAAATGTCAACAACTTCTAAAGAAGAGAATGGGCTTTAGTTCAGGACTTCTGACTGCAAAAGCAGTCCTACCACCTGTCTCTGTTTTACATGGAAGGGCACACACTGAAGGAACTAACAGTGCAGGATTTCAAAGATAGAGACAGAGAAAACAGAAAGGAAGGAGCCAAAGAGATGTGGGAATTGAGGGCCTGGGAGACCCTCAATTCCCACAGTGAAAATCCTAGCTGCCCAGAGGAGACCACTTGGGGCTAATATGCTTGAGAGCACCTGCAGAACAAGGTGCATCATGTGCGGCAGGGAAAAGCACAGGGAAGGCCAAGAACAGGCAAGGGAAATGAACTAGAAAGTACTGCTGCTCACCTGGGACACAAGCAAGACAGGCTCGGATGCTATCTTCCACTCTTTGGTCCTTGTCTGTTCAGAAAGGGCCAGGATTGGTTGAGCAAGCCCTGCTGTGGATGGAAAAGAACCTGAGGAAATTCTTCTCTTTTGTGTTCATAAACATCTTGAACTGATTTCTAAAATAGAGAATATCCGAACTTTTTCGGTAAAGATGGTGCACCTTTATGCACATTTGTGGTGCCCAGAAGTGGCTGTCTCATTGCAAATAAGAACCAACTACATATTACCCCACAGAACTGGTTCCCCCATTGGCTCTTTCAGCAGATTTCCTGATAGAAAGGAATTAATGCAAATCCATTTTTTTAACCTATCATGACCATAAATGTTCTGTGAGTTAGGCAAGTGTTAGAGATATTTGAAAATGAAGGACCTGAGGCCTTCACTGGAAAGTAGGAAATGTAGAGGGATTTTCCTATATTATTATTTTGTTTCCAGGTGCACAATTCTGATTCTATTCTATCACTAAGGGCATTTCTGATCTCAATTTTTCCTCTACCTTGTAAGGCTGAGGTGTCTGCAAACTTCCCTCTTAAGACTTCTCATCTTATACAATTTCCTAAGAAGCAGATTCCACAGTTTAAATACAGGGTTCTGTGATTTGGGTATTTTGGGAGCCTCACCAATCTCCTGTTGTTGGACTACCATACCCTTACATGGGAGAATTCATAATTCCTAACATGGCTGAAAACCCAGAAAATGCACGTGGCATGTAAGCTGAACCAACTATCATGGGGCCCAGAAGTCAGTCATTCTTAGGAAACCCCTCACCGCTTTTGTGTACAGGTTCTGATTCTTGGTGAGGATTTAGGCACAGCTGTTCTTGATGTACCTCATATGTATCCCAAAATTCTTCTTCCTTGTACATACCCATTGATTGGGGTTCTTCTGGCTCCTTCTTGAACCCTGGGGCCTCCTGCTGCTCCTCCCAAGAGCACTACCTCTGTTCCCAGCTCATGGGCTGTAACCTAGAAACAATCCTCATCTTCATTACCACAAAACTAAATTTGGTTTTGGAGTGGTAGTGGAGGGGGGGAACAAATTAGAGTCCAGATTTCAGATGTGTGAGACAACAAAAGAATTAAAAGGCAGAAGACATACCGGGCCATTATTTTCCCACAAAGACCCATATAGACAATCTGAAAAAAATTAGCATAAAATGAAACAAGCTGTGGCTACTGCCAGCCCTCCATCCAGCAGCCCTGTGCCTCTGCACTCAGCCACAGCTCAGGCCACTATCAGGCATAAAGCAATTATTTTCTCTATGGCCAAGATCAACCCTGCCAGGAGCTCTGAAACCTATGGACTAACAATTGCTGGGGGATTGTGGTTTCCATTCCTGCCTTAGCTGTTCTAAAGGAACAAGCATCCTTCTCATTCCCCAAAAATCTACTCCCAAAATCTATCTACCATTATTCTATATCATTGTCTATTTCAGGAATCTTTCTTCTCACCTCATTCTTTACTTGACCAGACTTTCTCTTAAAGTTTTCTACCAGGGCCACAGCTTTCTCAATGCTCTGTGGGTGGTGCTTCTGCACCTGGGTCTGATATCCTTGGGCAGAATGGCCAGAAACAGCTCTAGCACCAGCATTTCCAAGATCTGCTCTTTTGAGTGGATCTCTGGCTTCAGCCATCTCCGGCATAATTCCTGCAGCTGGCTAACAGCCTTAAGGGGGGCAGATGTTTTATGGTAGTAGAAGCACTGGAAGAGTTGGTGAAAGCTCTCAGGATCAAGACTGTCCAGCTGTGGGGTATTTTTCTTACTCTGAGTGGAGCCCTGGTTCACAGATCCCTTAGCCTCCAACAGAGACCTGATCTGGGGGCTTAAGTATGCAGCAACCTTAAGATCGTCCATCATCATTCTCCTCTCAGGGCACTCCTAATCCTTTATGACAAGTCTCTTTTTGCCACTCTTCACCTCTGAGAGTCTTTCAGGTTTGGAACAAATCTGTAAGAGGGCTTCTTCCCAATGGTACTGAGGAAAGAAAAAAAGGAAGAAATCCACATGACCCATATTGACTTATTATCTATTATCAAAGAAAAACGGACAGCAAGGTCCTATCCTGTCTCCCCTTGAAAATTAACTGCCAGGAATTAGGACACTCATGATGACAGATTATGCAGGAACTGTGTTTCTCTCTTTAGGAGGTTGGATTTTGTATCCAAGCAAAATATGTTTCTAATATTGGGAGTGGGTATGGCTCAAGCAGTTGAGCCTCCATCTCCCACATGGGAAGTCCTGGGTTCAGTTTCCAGTGCCTCCTAAAGAAGACAGACAATGAGCAGACATTGACCAAAAACAACGAGCAGACAACGAGCAAAAAAAAAGAGAGCAAACAACGAGAGCAGACAACAAGCAAAAAATCAAAACGAGCAGGGAGGAGATGTGGCTCAAGCAGTTGAGCGCCCACCTCCCACATGGGAAGTCCCAGGTTCTGTTCCTGGTGCCTCCTATAGAAGAAAACAAACAGACAATGCGCAGATGAGCAAAAAGAAAAAGAAAAACCAAAACAACGAGCAGACAATGAGCAAAACAACGAGCAAACAGATGAGGGAGCCATCTTGGGGGTTAAAAAAATTTTTTTTTAATATGTTCCTAATATTAATCAATCCCTGTGGGTATAATCTCCTTATAAATGGAACCTTTGCAAGACGTTATTTTTAGTTAAGGTGTGGCCAACTGAATCACTTTGGACTTTAATCCAGATTATTGGACTCTTTTATAAAGAGAATGAAATTCAGACACAGAAAGAGAAAACCATAGGAAGAGCAAGAAGGTGGAAATCAACAGAACCCAGAAGAGAAAGGAGAACACATTGCCATGTGACAGAAAAACCAAGGATCCAAGGATCTCTAGCAGCTAATCTCAGAATAATCTTTAGCTGATGACTCAATTTTGGACTTCCAGCCTCAAAACCGTGAGTCAATAAATTCCTGTTAATATAACCCACTGTATGGTATGTGTTTTAGCTGCCAGGAAACTAAAACTCTCTCCTTGTCTTTTTCTGTAACTCTGAAACACAGCACAGCTCAGAGAAGGCAACTACCAATTTAAGACATTTTAATTAATTAATATATTTTTTCTTTCATTTAATTGTTCAAGGAAATGTTGGTAGGTGAGAAAACTGATACCCATTGACTAAAATGTATTTTGAAATCATGGACCTATTTCTTTCTTTCTTGTCCCATCTTCACAGTGTCACAGGAAGATTAGTACAAAATAGGGCCTTTTAAAATTTCTCTATATTTAACCCATCCTTCCTGTCCATTTTCTTTAGTTGGAAGGAAACCAAATTCTATGCCCTATCATCCTCTTGTGAAGATGAAAGCCTTCACTTCATGGAACATTTGATATTTTTCTTTCCTGAATTAATACTGCTAGGAAAGATGAAACAGTAAGAACTGAATAGAAGGAAAGTAAAAGCAACCTCATTCCTACCAGAAAGTGTCCCCCAACTAAGAAAGCAAATCATCATTTTTCTTTGGAAATACTTTGCAAGACTTTTAAAGGGTACTATGTAGATGATTTGTACCCATACTTTAAAAATTATGTTTACTTTAATTGCACATAAATACAGCTGGCCTTTATTTACAAGTTATCTACACTTCAGGTCATAAAATTAGAGAGAAAGGGAGTTGGAGATGATTAAGGTTCTTCATAGATAGGATGCTGGTAAGGGTAACCCTTCTGCTGACTTTATATTTTCTCAGGGACATTAAAACACTAAGCAAGGTTGAGACTAGCCTCCAGAGTCCTATTTTCCCTGAAATGAACCAACAAAAAAGGAAACACAATTGTTTCCAGGATGCCATACTTATTCAAAGAAACGGCTGTCTTCTTGATGCCCACACCAGCTCAGGAGGTTTAAGGACACTTTCCATGATGTCAGGTAAGCCTAGGCTGATGTCTCAGTCTGAACCGACCTGTTATGTCATCATACCATAAGCCTGGAAGGGGAATGGGGATGTTTCTCTAGGTGCAGTGGTAGATATTATTGACCCACCACTCCGCCTTCTGTGTGGACCAGAGAAGCACCCACAAGCACTCTGTAGACAGGCGGTCTCCAAGGGTGCATCAGCAGCATCCCAGGGCTCTGTTTCCTCATAAGGTAGAATGAGGTTGCTTCAGGAGGTTAGAAGCAGAGGTAGGCACCTGGGCGCGGACCTAGGCCAGCCCTCAGGCTGACCTGCCACCCGGCAATGATGACGCCACCTTCCGTCTGAGAGAAATAGAACAAAGAGTGGCCTCTTGTCAAACTGAATTCCCTGTTCCCGCTTATCTAATCCTCCCACATTCTTATTCAAGTCACTTCCCCAAAAATCCACGTCAGTAAAGGTATGAACTTGGACACTGAGAACTTACCCTCACACTTTTCACTTTAGGATTGGGTTAGTTTTCTCGCGCCTAAGACTGTAAGCCCACAACTCCCAGCCAATGGGAGATGGGTAAGGTTGGGGAGGGAGGGAAATGGGACATTGCATCAGGGAAACGATATAATCTTTGTTCTTACACTGAGCACTTGCACTTGCCCGCTTACATTAGCCTGGGCATGTGCCCTTTCTCATGAGAAAGAAATAAATTACTGCTGCCTCTAGTCCAATTCTCTGTCTTCAGAATTTTATTTTGAATAAGTAGTCACCATCCCACTCAAGTCCACGGTCCACGATGATGCCACCCCCTCCTCCACCTCCTCCTAAAAATAAAGGACTGTGTCCGGCACACACACCCCCATCCCCTCCAAGCAGCTGCCCCAGAGGCTGCACTGGACAAGAGTGGCCTCCATCTCTCGTGTCCTCTGACAGAATCCAAAGAGAAACTAACGTCCCGATTTCCTACGCACAACCTGCACCGGCTTCCGTGGGGGCCACTTCCCCCTTTCTCAGTCTCTACTGCACAGTCACCCCCTCCCGCGGCTGTGGGGAGCCGAGCTGGGCGGCCCTGCCCCCCTCTGGGAGGCGGTATCCCAGAAGCACCGTGTCTGGGGAGCCCAGCGCCCAGGTTTCCCGAGCGCACCGGACCCCTACCTCCCTCCCGGGGATCCTGCCTCGAATCACCTTTCTTGAGTCGCGGTTTGTAGACCATGCCCCAACCCGAAAAGGAACTGATGCGGTGAGACAGCCGCTCCCTTCCTCCTACCAGTGGAGCCTCGGTGCAGAGGGTGAGGAGCTGCCCCGGCGCTCCTTCCCCTCAGGGAGGAACCGGCTTCCCGCCAGAAAAAGCCTCCAGCCTAGGGCAGGCCCGGTAGCGGCTCGTCGCCAGAGCGGGTTGGAGAATAGTGATGCCAGGGCCGTGGCTCCTAGCGGGGCCCTGAGGAGTGCAGCGTGCCCATAGGGTAGCCGCCTCGCCCTGGACAGCTACCAGAGGTGTGAGGTCCCGACAGCCTTTGGGGGAGGACGGCGGTCCCCGGATGGGGAGGGTCCCGCGAGAATATGCGGGCTGGCCCGGGTCGCCCCTCACTGCACGTGCGCGCTGTACTCCACGCGTTGAGGTGGACAGGCAGGGAGGGCGGGAGCTGTCACCCCGGCACTTGTGGGGTTCCTCTTCTTGGAAACGGCAGATTCGTCCAGGTCAGGCTCCTTGTTAGATTGGGACCTAAACTCTGTTACGTGACTGAAATCTTTGCTGGGTCTCTGCAGCTCCTTTGTTAACTATGCTCGTGTTTTCTTCTTGCAGCTTTTAATCTTGTGAGGTAGCCAATATCCACTCAATTCCCTTCAGAGAGTGACCCACCAAAATCATGCCTCTGTAACCCTCCACGTTGCAGGGCGGGGGTGGGGTGGGGTGGGGCTGTCATAAATATCAGGAATGTGGGGAAAGTTTCAGAATTAGGTCTGGCATTATTAAGCACCAGGGAATGCACACTGAAGAGAAACCCTGTACATGTCAATAATGTTTTAGGAGGTTTATTCGGAGTTTATATCTTAACAAGCAGTTAATGACACACCAAGGAATAAAACCATATAGATATTCCTGGTGTGGGGAAAGCTTTGGCCATACCGCAAACCTCCATGCTCATGAAAGAACTCACACAGGAAAGAATCCCTTTAAATGTCAGGTTGTATGGAAAAAGTTTCTGTCAGAATTTCCACCTTGTTAAACCCTATAGAACACATTCACGTGGGCAGCCTTATACCTATAGAATATACAGGAGAAAACTTAGCAGGCATTCCAGACTCCTGATTCTCCAGAAACTCCACAGCGGATGGAAAGCTTATCCAGTTACCCCAGTCTAAATAAAGTCATCAAGTGGAGCTTGACCCTAAAGATGATGAATGAATTAAAAAACCATCAAGTATTAAAGACAGGGATCTGTTATTACCAGAAACCTTGAAAGGTGCAAGGACCATGCTTGAGAAAAAATAAATATGGTGTCTTTTTTTTTTTTTTTTTTTTAAGGAGGTACCAGGATTGAACCCAGGACCTCATGTATGTGAAGCAGGCGCTCAACCACTGAGCTACACCTGCGCCTACGTGTTTTTTTTTTTTTTTTTTTCCAGCATTATATCTTTAGCACTAAGCACAAAACTGACAGTGAGTTCTTTATAAATAAAAGGATGGCAGTATATCTACTGTGAAATTGGAATGATAAATGATTTTACTAACCATCTTGATTTGCTTGAGCTTCCATTTTATCCAGGGGATTTACAAAGAGGAAATAGAGGTTAACTAAAGCAGGCTGACATACCAACGATCCTTTGCGGTGCTGATAAAGACCCCTGCCCATGCACAGAAGGAAGAACTAATGAAGAGATCAGGCTGATCTTCACCAGATGGCCACAATCTTACACCAACATCCTGGTTGCTAATTAACAAACTGGGCCTCAAGGACACCCCTCCCAGACAGTCAAAAGCCCCCATGGTCCACATAGTTCACATCCTCCTTGTAGCACACGAAGCTCACGTACTCACCATAATTCATGTTCCCTTTATCCCTCCTCATTCCCCACACCTTCCCTTTGTTTCAAGCAGCCATATAAGCTGCTCCCCCCGCTCACCCCTTTGAAGAGAAACCTCTTTTAGTGCTGCTCCTGCATTAATGCAGCTTTAACTTAATAAACTTGCTGTGCACCCCCCTTTTAACTCTGTTTATTTTCAGCACAACACTACCAAAGATCAGAAACTGCTCTGGCCATCTGAAAATCAGCTCTAGGTTGTCTGAGCTTCCCCCAAGTTCAGCGATCTTCATTCCCAGGCTGTCAGTTAATCAGCAAATACTCGACAACCCTGAGTCCTTGTCTCATTCTCTAGCAGAAGGGATGGAAAGGTATTCACTTCCTTTGCAGAGAACACAGAGAGAATTACTAATTGGAGACAGTTGCTCTGGCTATTATTCTAATTGTATGATCTTCCAAGCCCAGGGCTCTGGGCACTTTACTCTGGAAAAGGAAGAGGGGATTCACTGTGTGCCCTGGGAGAAGCATCTGCACTGGAGTAGCCTCTCCACCCAGCACCCAGTACTGCAGGGTCTGCTATTCAGGAATTCCAAGCAGCAGTGGCCTGAAGATTAACAGAGAATGCCTGGGGGCCTTGCAAGCACGTGGCCTCTCTCCTCTGAATTCTCTCAAAACTGAGATTTATAGAATGTGGAAAGGTTCTGCTCTGGAAGGAAGTTAGAAATCTTGCTCTCTCAGGGCATACCAGACATATACAGGCAATCCTGTTTGGCAGGTATTAAGATGTATGTCATTTTTAAAAGTATTCTTTTTCAAGTAAATTTAGGATCAGGAGTTAGACAATGTCATTGTTTCTTTGTCAGTGCATTTGCATGTAAACGTACACTGAGAAACTATGGGATTCAAGAGAGAAGAATGCAAGTATGCAGTTTTCCAGTGTTATTTAACCATGGAAGAATTTGTGGAGTGCACGTTTGTATGTTTGTGGCACCCCTAACAGCATTATTGTGGGCCACCAGTTAGGGAAGCATTGATCCAGTTAAACTTTCACCATTATAGTTACTTCAGACCCAGAATGGTAAACTTTTTGTCTAGAAAATAAACCAGATCCCACATCACCTGACTCAGGATTAAATATCTTTTCCTCCACACTACACAGCCTTGCAGGTGGCAGAGGAACACTACCATTCCACAAATTAAGCAGTTGAAGCTGACAATGCCATGCCAGGCCTCGGTGTTAGAGCCGAACCAGGACCTGTGAATCCACTTTCTCAGAGATGATGTGGAGAATTCTCTCCCCATGGGCTCAGGCAGAGGCCTTCACTCCTCCAAGTTCAAATCACCTAGTATTGTTTGGCATCTTCTCATGTGTTTAGTACAGGGGTTCTTAACCTTTTTTTGTTCCATGGACCCCTTACTAAGTCCCCACTATACTGTGCATTATTTAATAAATATATCTCATCTGCACTAATACGTCCTCACAAGAATATTGTTTTTTTGAATTTTCAATTCAAGCTCACGGACCCCTGAAATCTTTGGACTCCCTGAAATCCGTGGAACCCTGGTTAAGAACCCCTGGTTTAGTAGATTATCCAAGAGTTTTAGCAGGAACAATCTCCATAATTTCCAACAGCTTCTCCAGGTGGGGAAGAAGGGAGGACATCAGTTCTGCCTGGTCCTCTAGACTAGGCCAGCATTGCCCAATCTGTGTTTAAGGACCAGTTTGTAGTTGTAGTTTGCTTCTATTTTCTTTGTTTAATTTAACAGATGTTGCATTCAAATGTTTTTGTAAGGTACAATACAAATAATTAGTAGAAAAGTGAAATAAAAAAGCCAAGGACTTGTAAATCACAAGGCTAATTTTTTTAAATTATTAGATTCAATAGACTTAAAGCTACACTTTAAACTTGCTACAAAAATTTCTAAACACTTCATCTCAATGTCTGAATTCATATTTTAGGAGGCCAATAACAAATAATTTACTCAGCAGCTGTCCCACAAGGTACCCTTTGAATAGCACTGCTTAGACTCAGGTGTAATGATGCGGCACAGAAGGGAAAGGGTGTGCAATTTAAGGATGGCAGACTCAATAACATGTATGTCATCAGTGACAGCAAAATAGTTTATACAAACTATGGCATGGAAAACTGGCGACCCATGAGATTCAGACTCTTGTTCCTTACTGTCTTGCTCCTCATTTAGTTGTCATGATGGTGATGGAGTGGGGGACATTCTAGTTCAAGACATTCAGCATGGCTTAGACTAACTAGGATAGTGTGGTGGTATTGGGGAAACTGATGGTCAAAAATACCAGACACCCAATGATACCTGCCCCTGGGACTCATTTATTGGGACAGGAAAGGAAAATTTCTAACCTGAGAGGTTTGAGAATAGAAACAGAATGCAAAGTTTCTGGAATCGTTCCATGGCAATTGTGTTACCAGTATTCTCTGTCCTACTTGTAGTCCCAACCTCTTTATCCCTGTTAATTGATTTCTGGATTGTTGCTCCTTCTCACAGGGTGTAAAGAGGGAGGTAATTGGGCCCCTGTTCCAGGAATTCATTTCATTGTGGTATTAGGGCAGTGATGAATGATCATTCTTTGATTTGCATTATGTGAACTGGAGGCTTTGATATTGGTGCATGCTGGTCCATGGTCGAAAAGTCGGCCCAATTTTGTGGCTGCTTAGCCTCAACCACATACACCTGGTTGCCCTGTGGAATGGTCTGGAAACTTCATAAAACTAAATTACTGTGAATGGCAAGGAGAGGCATGGAGTGTCCTCAGCTCAGTGTACATATGCTGCCAGCTGGGAACACCGAGAAGTGTCAGGGCAAAGTAAGGCATGTGGCTTAGAGCAATGGATGACGATGGGGGCGGGGGCTGCCCTACAGCTGCAGGGAGGAGGCGGGCGGGCCTGAAGCTGGTGCTCACTGATCAACACCACCAGGAGGCTGGGGGACATTGAATCTTCTCTGGCAGTCCCGGGTGACGGGATGTGACCAGGTAGGGATGCACCTGCACCTGAATCTCTGCCCCCAGCTGCCTTTCTCCTGCTGCCCTTACAGGGAGGAGATACACACAATCTCCATATCTCCCCTCCTTTCCCCACCCTGGGGTGACCCCCCCCCCATAGGTACACGAGGTACAGGGACTCCAGCCTTGCTGGGCTTGGAGGGGCTCCCTCGGTGAGGGGTCGCCCGGCTCCACTGGCCCTCCAGGCTACAGGGGGAGCTGGAAGAGAGGCCCGGGGCTCACGCCCCCAACCCACCCACACCTTGGCGAGCCCACGAGGGGCTGGGGTCAGCCGGCTTAGCCAGGTGCCTGCCCGCCCGCAGGAGCCACAGCACTTACCAGGGGCGCTTGGCAGATGGCAGGTGACATCTGCGAGGATTCAGCCTTCCTCTTCCCCGCGTTGTGGGCCCATCTGAACCTCCCCTATGGCATCGTCATCTGCTACATGCACAGGCCCAAGGCCTGGCGCTCCCCACCCACCTGCTCCGAGGCAGCGCTGGTGCTCAGTGGCCGGCAGTGCCATCATCTTGTTGTTGGTTTTTTTAAAAAACACATTTAACAAATTAAGTCCTTTGTGAAGATGCTCCTCAGAGGGCCATGAGAAAGGGGGCCAGGGGCGGCCCACAGGGCTGGTTCCAAGCAGGCAGGAGGCTGCTGGGCGCTCCTGGGGTTCTTCCTGCACGCTGCGGCTACAGAGGGCGGTCCCATGTGGATGTGTTTTCCCCTAAGAAAATTTCCTTCTGAACGGCTCTCTTGTTCCAGGGGGTTAACTAGAGTTCTGCTGACGGACCTGTCAGGACAAGTTCCCCTGAAGGGCCCCCAATGGCCAGAGCCTGCCTTGTCCCTCCCCAGACTCAGGAACAGGCCCTAGCACAGGCAGCCTCCTAGGCATCCACAGTGCCTTTGCTCCACCCAGCACAATCCTGCCGTGTCCCCCTCTTGGCCCTCTCCCTGCCCCCACTGTCCTCCCCCCTTGTCCTCCCAGCACTCCCCCCCCCACTGACCCTTCCTGGTGCACTCCCTGCCCCCACATTCCCCTAGTGTTGCGGCTGGTACAGAGGGACCTGCAAACAGATGGTGTTTTCACGAGGAGACTGGATGTTGACAGTGAGGGAACTGGAGGGTCTTCCCGCCTGGGAGACTGCAGGTTGTTTGTGGGGGAAGGCGCAGCTTGGGGTGGAATGTGATGCACATGTTTTGTTTGGCCTCCAAAATGTTTTTCAAAAACCTGAATCAATTGCCAGCATAAAAGCTTGGTGTCCATAAGCCCTGCCCTGTATATGGACACCCATGTTCATAGTGGCATTATTCAGTATTGCCAAAAGTTGGAAGCAACCCAAGTGTCCATCAACAGATGAATGGATAAGCAAAATGTGTATATACCTACAATGGAATATTACTCAACTGTAAGAAGGAATGCAGTATTAACACATGGGATAACATGGATGAATCTTGAGGGCCTTATGTTGAGTGAAGTAAGCCAGGCACTAAAGGACAAACATTGCTTGACCTCTCTGATATGACCTAAGCATATTGAGCAGACTCACAGAGATAGTCTGAAAGATAGATTACCAGGAGACAGAAAGGGAGTAGAGAGTGGTGAGCTGATACTCAATCTGGGCAGAACCTATGATAAGGTGGAAGGTGGTGGTATGGCAGTGGACAGGGATGATGGTGGTGCAGGGATGTGAGTGGGGAGCAGGTGTAGCTCGAGCGGTTGAGCGCCTGCTTCCCACACGAGGTCCTAGGTTCGATCCCTGGTACCTCCTGAAAAACAAACAAACGAAAAAAACACCTCTCATTGGGGAGCAGATGTAGGTCAGTGGTTGAGTGCCTGCATCCCATGTACAAGGCCCTGGGTTCAATCCCTGGAACCTCCTTTAAAAAAATGTTTTTACGGCTAAGAGATTTCAAAATGAGTCGGGGGTCATTCCAGAGGTTACCCTTAGGCATATCTCAGGCAGATCTCACTAACAGCCACTGTGAACAAAGCCTTAAATAGGGGTGCTCCTGAGGACTCTAGAGCCATCCAGACACTATAGACAAGGCACATAACCCCTTGAAATCTGCACCCCATCGGTGGGCCTTACCTTGATATATATGACAACCTATTTCCCCAATGTAACAGAGTTAGACTCATTTATAATTTCCCTACATATGAGTCTTCTACCCCTTTTATTTGAGCCTATAATTAGCACTATACCCATTAAATATATGTCCCAGAGACTTGAATCTTCAGTCTGTTAATATACCAGTTGAGCCCTGAATCTCAGAAGAATTGTGGCCAACACCTATTTTCCAGATCATCAGACTCACCCAGGACAACTAACAAAATGATGATGGACAACCCCCATTCCAAAAAATAGAGAGTATCTACAACTGCAAGCAAGACAGTTCCTTCCATCTACCCCTATAAGATCTAAGGCCCTTTCAATCCTAGGCAGAGTGGGCATCACCATCCCAAAATCCTCAAGGTTGAGGAATGAACAAACATAAGGGACATGGACAAAGTAAACTTATTAATATTGTAGTAATGGAAGAACATGTAGCACTGATATAAAGATAGTGGTTACAAGAGGTTCTGATGGGGGGAGAGACGAATTGGTGGAACATAGGGCATTTTTGGAGCATTGGAATTAAGTGTAAAACCACAATGTGAACTATTGACCTTGGTTAATAGCAATGCTTCAATATTTATTCATTAATTGTAACAAATGTACCACACAATTGTAAGATGTTATTAATAGGGGAAGATGGGGGAGGGGGGTATATGGGAATCCCTTATACTTTCTATGTAACTTTTCTGTAATCTAAAACCTCTTTAAAAATAAAGTTTGTTATATTAAAAAACAAACAAACAAACAAACAAACAAACAAAAAACGCCCTGAATCAATTGCCAACATAAAAAAGTAGGAAAGTTCACTGAGTCTGGCTCCTGGCTCCCCTAGGCCTTGCCCTGATGCCTGGGCAGCCCTGGGGAGGTCAGCCACCCCTGGGCTTCTCTTTGCAAACCCGGTTTGTAGTAACAAGGGTGAGGTGAGTGGTGGTGTTGGGGAGGCCTTTGAATGGGGGCCAAGCTGCTGTGGTTCCTGTGCAGCCCCGGCCCCCAGGGTCCTTGCAAGGGTGTGCACATGTCCCTACCATCTGAGGCGGTGGAGCTCAGGAAGACGGAGTCGAGTAGCCACTTGCTGTTCTCTGCCCAGGCACCCTGGGAGAGGCTGAGCGCCCTAGGAAGTAGTCGTGGGCAGGGAAGAGGGCAGGTTGAGAATAGGGAACAGAGCAAATGTACAGGTTTCTGCATAAAGACCCACAACCTGCGAGTTTCCTGCAGGTGAAGGCTGGAAGGTGAGGAGACTGGCACCAGGGGGGAAACAAAAGAAGTTAATAATCCGGGTATGAACACCTATTAGCTTGAAAGCTTATTTCACATGATCTCTTCTACCCTGTCAACATTCCCAAGAGGGGCAAAGAACAGGGATCTTCCGTCCCATTTGAGAGATCAGCTATTTAAAGGAAATGGCAAGAAGTGATTCTCTTTAGATGTGTCAGGGTAGTAAATAGAAAGGTGTTCCTAGTTCCTAGGTCAGATGCCCCACTGCCTTTTCAATGGTAGGGGCCCAAGAGTAAATCAGATTCTCACCCATGCTATTGTGGAACAGGATTTATGAGCCAGGTCTCCTGGCTCACCAATATCCATTCTACTCTTTCTATTATCTGAAACATCCTCCAGTGGTTCCATTCCTCATTAATTCTGACCACTCATGTCAGCTGTCACCATGTCAGAATGAGGAGAATGAGAGATTAGGACACTATTGGACTAAAGGGGAAAGACATCATTCCACCTCAACCTGTCCAGCAGCTCCACAGCACATGGCTTAGCTATATCAACTCTATTGACTTTCTGAAGACACAACAGGAAGACAGTACACAAGAGTGTCCTTTACTTGAGAAATGGGCAGATTCTCCATCCAGGGAACAGAGCTTGAACCACGGATTCCACAGCCTGAGAAGCAACAGGGGAGGCAAAACCAGACAAGGGGCAGGTGTGAGGGGAGTGGTTTCATATGCAGTTTCTCTGCTCTCACCCTCAGGAAGAGAAAGACTTCAGGGAGAAGGTGGTCTGTGCAAATAGAAGACAAGAAAGATCCTGGAAGAGCAGAGAATATCAGCCCATTCTGCTGCTATCTGCATTCCTAAGGTGGTATGTTGGAAGTCAAGGTGTCAGGGAGCAGGATGCTGCTGTTTGTCTTGGTTGAGACATGAGAGTATGAAAGTGGGTCCAGGCCAGCTTGTGCAGGGCCCAGGTCACTGCCTTCTCCCTTCCAGCAACCAATGATATGGCTGCTACCTTCTTTGCCCCTCCTCCACCCACAGATTGCCTCCTCATCTGTCACTGCCTTGCTTCCTCTGCCACAGGCCCAGTATGCTTCTGCATCTTTTCCAATTCCCTTACCACAGAGAGGGACAGGAGGATGTGCCCAGGGGCAGGACATGGTCAGTGTTTCTGAATCCACTCTTCCCAATACAATGGATACAATAACTAGGTGAGGGCAGGCAGGTTAGGAGAGAATAAGGAACAAAACCGCATAGTCTAGTTGTTTTAAATACGTTTAAGTTCTCTCCCTGCCTCCTTCTCTCTTTATTCCTTTGAAAACACTAAATGACAGTTAGGGTGAGAATGGTGATGCCCGGTTTGGGGAGGAAGCTATTACTACTTTAAATGAGGGAGATCCTGATAGAAGTTCTGGAACTTCTCACCTCTGCTCAGCTGCTGTAGGCAGTCCCTCCCAAGCTCTCCTCCCATTTTCATTCTTGTCATCTTTGCCTTCCTCTTCAATTCCGTGCTGGGTCCTCCTTATTACCACTGTGGGTTCAGGCAAGGGATGGGACAATTAAAAGAAGGAACAAGGAACCAGGGAAACTGTCCTGAGAATCAGCAATCACCAGCCCAAGTGTGGGAGAAGGCAGTAGCCAAGGTGGAGCAGAACAGAGGTGAGCATCATTTCATCCTCAGCCCTTCTGGGCACCCTGGGGAAGGGAGTCAGTGAAGGATGCTAGCTCAGCTAAGGGAAGGAGTTTTCCTCCAGGGCTGAGACTTGGGGATGAATTGGAAAGAGCTAGGTAATACCAAGAAAGATTCTGTCTCCCCCTAGTCTCTGGATGTCTCTGTGTGAAACTTGAATTGGCAAGAAGAAACAAACTCCAACCTGAGGGCTGCAGACTCCTCAGAAAAACTTTCAGACCATCTCTACCCATCTCCAGGACTCCCTGGGGGAGGTCTTCACTTTCCATAAAGTGAGTTATTCTAGTTATCTTCTTCACTCCTGTGCCCCATCCTACTGTAAATTGTCCCCATGGTGAAATCTGGTACAGGATCTGTCAGTGATGTAGAGGCTCACAGCAGTCAGCGGATTTAAAAAACAACCCACTAAAAGGAATCTTAACTCCAGCCAAGTTTGGGAATTAACGGTCTCATCTCTATGTATTGTCTGATTTTAACCCGTATTAAAAACGATTGCAGGGGTCGGATGTAGCTCAACTGGTTGGGCGTCCGTCTCCCATATGGAGGGACCCGGGTTCGATTCCCGGACCTCCCGGTAAAAAAACAAAAACAAAAAACAAAAACAAAACAAAAAAAAAAAACGATTGCAGTCTCCATTTTCACGAGAGGCCTTTTGATTGGAATTTCCATCATCTTATCATGGTGGTGCATTGCCCAGGTTTTAAAGATTCAGAAATGCTGTAGATGTGAAAAATTTGATTTTTACCCACAATAAAAAAAAAAAAGAAAAAAAAGAAATGCTGTAGAGACTTAAAATCATTCTGGCGGGGAAACGGTATGACTAACAACTAGGTAGGAAATCCATCTGCAAATCAAATAGTTTTTTTTTTTCTTTTTGGTTTTTAACAGAATTTAAGAAGGGCTTAATCAAGTTGTTATCTGATATATCATTGGAAAAAATTGATCATAGTTCAGTATGTGAATTATGACATATAACTCTAAAGGAAATTTTAAAAATTAAGTGGCCCTGTTCTAACAAAATTCCTTCCATTCCTATCCATATATTATCCCTGAAAATGAAAAAAATAGGGATATAATTGGTGGCAAGACAGGCTTCATTCTGGCAATAACTAATTTTCATTCATGATATATGAACTAATTTTAAAAAATCCATCCAAAGCATTGAGAGGTATTTTCAATACATTTTCATGTTTTGTTTATAGCTATCAAAATGTATAATATGTTTATACTGTTTGATCAATAGTGTTTAATAATTTTAATAATAGAATAAGAAAAAATAATATGTAAAGCTTTATGATTACAGCAAATTAATTTATTTCAGTTTATATATATATTTTTCCCATTTTAAAATATTTTTTTATTTTTAAAGAAGCCTTAGATTGCATAAATGTTACATCAAAACTATAGGAGAGGGAGCGGATGTGGCTCAAGTGGTTGAGTGCCCGCCTCCCACATGGGAGGTCCTGGGTTCAGTTCCTGGTGCCTCCTAAGAAAACAAAATAACAAACAACAAGCAAAACAAACAAAAAAACCAACTCAGGGAAGCCAATGTGGCTCAGTGGTTGAGCATCGGTTTCCCACGTACAAGGTCTTGGGTTCAATCTCTGGCCCACAGTGCCTCAAAAAAAAAAAAAAAAAAATATATATATATATATATATATATATATGGGATTCCCATATACCCCACCCCTCCCCCTCCCCCACTTTCCCCCATTAACAACATCTTTCATTAGTGTGGTACATTTGTTACAACTGATGAACACATATTGAAGCATTGCTACTAACCATGGTCTATAGTTTACACTTTGCACTACATAATTTTATAGGTTTGACAAAATGTATAATGGCCTGTATCAATCATTGCAATGTCATGCAGGACAGTTTATATACATTTTTAAGTAAAGATGTATATTGAAGCATGACACACAGAAAAATGCTCAAATCTTAAGTGTACAGCTCAGTGAATTATCTTAAAGCAAACATCCTCGTAACCACCACCCAGATCAAGGAAAAGAACATTACCAGCACTCTAGTGCCTTAAGAGTGGAATTGTCGAGACACCTTAAGATACTGCCCAACTGTTTTTCATAAAGGTTGTACCAATTTACATTCCCACAAGCGGAGTATGAGGGTTTTGGTTAGTCCTTATCCTTACCAACAATTGGAATTGTCTTTTTCATTTTAGTCATTCCAGTGACCTTGTAGAATATTGCATTGTGGTTTTAATCTGCATTTCCTTGATGACCAATGAAGGTGCATCTTTCCACATTTTTAATGGCCATTTGAATATAATCTTTTGTGAAGTACCTGTCAAGTTTCTTGTCCATTTTTCTATTGGGTTGTCTGTCCTTTTTCTTACTGATCTGTTTGATTCTGAATTTGGAGTCCTTTGTTGGATAGATGTACTGCAAATGTTTTCTTGTGCTCCCTGGCTTGCTGTTTAACTCACTTTAAAATGCCCCTTGATCGGGAAGCGGCTGTGGCTCAATCAGTAGGGCTCCCGTTTGCCATATGGGAGGCCCCGGGTTCGGTTCCCGGGGCCTCCTGGTGGGGGCAGGCCCGCCCGCACGGCGTGGTTGGCTGGCCCGGCGAGCACAGGCAGCAAGGGGGGGATAAATGAATAAATAAATAAAATCTTTAAAAAAAAAAAAAAATGCCCCTTGATGAAGAGAAGTTCCTAGTTGTAATGTAGTCCAATTTATCTTTTTTTTTCCCCCTTACTATTAATGCTGTTTGAGTCCTGGTAAAGAAACATTTGCCGGGGGGCGGCTGTGACTCAATCAGTGGGGCTCCCGTTTGCCATGTGGGAGGCCCCGGGTTTGGTTCCCGGTGCCTCCTGGTGAGGGCAAGCCCGCCTGCATGGCGTGGTTGGCTGACCCAGCGAGCACAAGCAGCAAGGGGGGATAAATGAATAAATAAATAAAATCTTTAAAAAAAAAAAAAAGGAAGAAAGAAACATTTGCCTATTCCATGATCATAAAAATATTTTCCTGTTTTCATTTAAGGTGGTTTTATTTTACCCTATACACTGAGATCTACAGCCTATCTGGAATTGATTCTTTTTCAAATGGTTTGAGGTAGGGGGTCAAGATAAGTTGCTTCTCCACATGGGTATTCAATTCACCCAGCACCATGTTTTTGAAAAGACACCCACAATAATGCAATGTCAACTTTATAAAAAACCAGGAGACCATATTTGTGGACCTGTTTCCAGGCTCTATTCTGTTCCATTGGTCTATTTGTCTTTCATTGTGTCAATACCACACTACAGTTTTGTAATTAGTAGAGTTTTATAATAAATCTTGATATCTGTTCCAAACTTTGAGCTTAAGATTGCCTTGGATATTTTTGGCTTTTACATTTCCATATACACTTTATAATCAGCTAGCAATTTCCATAAAAAAAATTAAACTGAGATTTTGAATGGGATTTTATTGTTGGATAGACCAATTTGGTGAGAACAGTCTTCTTTATAACATCAAGTCTTCTGATTTGTGATCATGGCATATCCCTCCTTTATCTCAAAAATATTCCACATCTTTCATTAGATTTATTCCTAGTTATTGTGTTTTTTTGATACTATTGTAGATATTGTTTTCCTTAAATTTAGTTTTCTATTTGTGTTTTGCTGTTATACAAAAACATTAATTTTGTATATTGACATTGTGTTCAGTGACCATGCTAATTTACATATCAATCTAATATTTTGTTTAAATATTCTTTTTTGTGTGTATACATTTGTGTCATCTGCAAATAGTTTGATTTATTCCTTTCTAATCCTTATGCCTTTTATTTCTTTTCTCTTGCCTTACTGCACTAGCTAAGATGTCCATTATAATGGAAGAGTAGTTGTAATACAAGGAATACATATCTTTTTGCCAGTTTCAGGTATATATATTTCAATAATTCACCATTAAATATGATGTTCTTTGTAAATTTTAAAAATGATTCTTGGGAAGCAGATGTGGCTCAAGCAATTGAGCTCCCTCCTACCACATGGGAGGTCCTGGGTTCAGTTCCCAGTGCCTACTGGAGAAGACGAGCAAGACAGCGAGCTGGCACGACGGGCTGGTGCAGTGAACTGATGCAACAAGATGACACAACAAGAGACACAAAGAGGAAACACAATGAGAGACAACAAAGTAGGGAGCAGAGGTGACTCAAGTGACTGAGTGCCTTTCTTCCACATGAGAGGTTCCAGGTTTGGTTCCTGGTGCCTCTTAAGAAAAGACGAGCAGACATGGAGAGCATACAGTGAATGGACACGGAGAGCAGACGGTGAGTTCAAGCAATGGGGTGTTGGGGAGAGAATAAATAAATCTTTTTTGAAAAATGATTCTCTTTATCACACTAAAGAAATTCCCTTCTATTCCTAGCTTTATAATTGCTCATCATAAATGGGTATTGAATTTTATCAAATGCTTTTCCTCTACAACTATTAAGAGGATCATGTGGTTTATATCCATTTTTTGTTAATATAGGAAATCACATTTTTAATTGATTTTTTTAGTAATCACATATATTAAAAGTTAGAGGTAGGTGTGTGTGGCTATGAGTTTTCTTTTGTAACTCCACCTGCTTAGGAGAGTGGGCTCTCCACAAGGGAACCTGTTGTGAACTTCACTGGAACAAGGACAAGAGAAATAGGACTTATTCCACTAGGGGCTCTCATCTCACACCTTAAAGAGAGAAAGGAGATTTCTCGAAAAACTGGGCCGGATTTCCTTTGTTCTCTGTCACTTTAATATGACAAATTGTTTAGCTTTCCTACTCTTACATATGTTATGTTCATTCATAATGCCCCACAAAAGAAAAAAAAAAAAGACTTCTCAGTGTCTCTTTACCTTATTCCTCCATCCCTCTCAGTTCCTTGATTTTCAGCATTTGTTAGATTCCTAATTTTGGATATGGGTTAGCAGATTTAACCTGTTTGTGCCCAACCCAGGGGACTCCCCAGATTCTGAACTTAAGCTAGACTGAAAAG
>JAKSZT010054138.1:116758-133854 GCA_026826555.1 Tolypeutes matacus
GCCTTCAAGGGAACATAGACAACAGGAAGGAAATAGAAAAAGAAGAACAAAGTGTCAAAGAGAAAACATAACACACACACACAAAACGGCAGTTAAATAAAACACTAGAGTAAAGAAAGAAGCTAATCAACTGAATAAACCCATCAAGATAAAAATATGAACAGACAGCAACAAAAAATTACAAACCATACTAAGAACCAGGATACATGACCAGTCCAATGAACAAACTAAAAACCAGGAAGAGATGCAGAGCATTGAACAACTAATCAAAGCTGTCCAAACAAATATCATGGACCGATTTAATGAAGTGAAGGAAGAGATTGAGGATATTAAGAAAATACTGGGAGAACATACTGAAGAAATTGAAAACATACATAAAAAGATAATGGATATGATGGTGATGAGTGGCACAATCCAAGAAAGCAGAAATACATTGGAAGCACATAACAGCAGATTTAAACAGGCAGAGGAAAGAATTAGTGATGTGGAAGACAGTACATCTGAAATCAAACAGACAGTAGAACAGACAGATAAAAAGATAGAAAAATCCAGCAGTGACTTAGGGATTTGAATGACAACACAAAATGCACAAATATAAGTATTATACACATCCCAGAGGAAGAAGAGAAGGGAAAGGGGACAGAAGGAGTGTTGGAGGAAATAATGGCTGAACACATCGCTACCTTATTGAGGGAGATGGATGTACATGTCCAGGAAGTGCAGAACATGCCAAACAGTATAAATCCCAACAGGCCTACTCCAAGACATATAATCATCAAACTGTCCAATGCTCAAGACAAAGAGAAAATACTGAAGGCAGCAAGAGAACCATCACATACAAGGGGAGCTCAATAAGATTAAGTACTGATATCTCATCTGAAACCATGGAGGCAAAAAGGAAGTGGTATGACATAGTTAGGGTAGTAAAAGAAAAAAACTTCCAGCCAAGAATCCTCTATCCAGCAAAGCTGGCATTCAAAAATTATGGAGAGTTCAAAATACTCACAAACAGAAATTAAGAGCATATGCCAATAAGAAACCTGCCCTTCAAGAAATACTAAAGGGAGTTCTGTAGGTTGAAATGAAAAAAACAGGACAGAGAGAGAGTTGGAGGAGAGTGTAAGAACAACTAAAAAGACAAAAAGAGAAATAAAAACAACATATGACATACATAAACCCAAAGAAAATATGGCTAATATAAGTAATCCTTGAGAGTAGTAACACTGAATGTTAATGGATTAAACTCACCAGTCATGAGACACAGATTGGCAGATTGGATAAGGAAATATGACCCATCTATATGTTGTCTACAAGAAACCCACCTTAGACCCAGGGAATCAAGGAGGCTGAAAGTGAATGGCTGGAAAACATCTAACAAGCAAACAATAACCTAAAAAGAGCAGGAGTACCTATGCTAATACCAGTCAAAATAGGCTTTAAATGCAAAAAAATTGTAGGAGACAGAGACAGATACTATATATTAGGAAAAGGGGTAATTTTCAAGAAGAAAGAACAATCATAAACATTTATGCACCTAACTGGGGCACCTCAAAATACATGAGGCAAACACTGGGAAAACTAAGTGGAGAAATAGATGCCTCTAAAATTATAGTGGGGGACTTTAAGACACCATTATCACCATTAGACATAACATCTAGACAGAGAAACAATAAAAAAACAAAGACTTTGAATGATATATTAGAGGATCTGGATCTAATGAATATATAGAGAATACTACACCCAAACACAATGGGATATACATTCTTCTCAAGGGCACATGGATCATACTCCAAGATAGACTACATGTTAAGCCACAGAAAAATTCTCAGTGAATTCAGAATGATTAAGATTTTACAAAGTAATTTCTCTGACCATAATGGAATGAAGCTGGAAATAAGTAAGGTCCAGAGAAACAAATTAGGCTCAAATATATGAAAGTTAAGCAATACACTCTTAGACAAACAGTGGGTCAAGGAGGAAATCTCAAAATAAATCAGTAACTACCTTGAAACAAATGAAAATGACAACACAATTTATCAAAACCTATAGGATGATGCAAAAGCTTTAAAGAGAAGGAAATTCATAGCCACAAATGCATATATCAAAAAAGAAGAAAGAGCTAAAATCAAAGACCTCACTGCACACCTGGAGGAATTAGAAAAAGAACAAAAAACTAATCTCAAAGGAAGTAGAAAGAAGGAAATATCAAAGATTAGAATAGAACTAAATGAAATAGAAAATAAGAAAGCACTAGAAAAATTAAACAAAACCAAAAGCTGGTTCTCCAAGAAGATCAATAAAATTGACAAACCTTTAGCTAGACTAGCAAGAAAAAAAAGAGAGAAGATGCAAATACACAAAATAAGAAATGAAGAAGGGGCTATCAACACTGACCCCAAAGAAATAATGAGTATCATAAGAGGATACTTTGAAAATTATATGCCAACAAGAAGGATAATTTAGAGAAAGTGGACAAATTCCTAGAAACTCACAAGCAGCCTACATTGATAAAAGAAGATATTGATGAACTCAACAGACCAATTACAAGTAAAGAGATAGACTCAGTCATCAAAATCCTCACAACTAAGAAGAGCCCAGGAACAGATGACCTCATGGGTGAATTCCACCAAACATTCTGGAAAGAACTAACACCAATCCTGCTTAAACTCTTCCAAAACATAGAAGAGAAGGAACACTGTTTAACTCATTCTATGATGCCAACATTACCCTAATATCAAAGCCAAAGATGCCACAAAAAGGGAAATTACAGACCAATCTCTCTAATGAACCTAGATGCAAATCCTCAACAAAATACTTGCTAATCATATTCAACAACACATGAAACGAATTATACACCATGACCAAGTGGATTACATCCCAGGTATGCAAGGATGGTTTAACATAAGAAATTGTAAGAAAAAAAATCACATAATCATGTCTATAGATGCAGAAAAAGCATTCACCAAAACACAGCACCCTTTCCTGATAAAAAGTCTGCAAAAGATAGGAATAGAAGGAATCTTTCTGAACACGATAAAGGGTATATATGAAAAACCCACAGCTAACATCATATACTATGGTGAAATCCTAAAAGCTTTCCCACTAAGATTGGGAACAAGACAAGGATGCCCACTATCACGGCTCCTATTTATCATTGTCTTAGAAGTAATTGCTCGAGCACTGAGGCAAGAAAAAGAAATAAAAGGCATCTACATTGGAAAGGAAGAAGTAAAAAATTCACTATTTGCAGACAATATGATCCTATATATAGAAAGCCCTGAGAAATCTACAACAAAGCTTCTAGAACTTATAAATGAGTTCAGTAAAGTCGCAGGCTATAAGATCAATGAGCAAAAATTAGTAGCATTTCTGTACGCCAATAAGGAGCAATCTGAGGAGGAAATCAAGAAAAAAATACCATTTGCAATAGTAACTGAAAGAATCAAATCCCTAGGAATAAATTTAACTAAAGATGTAAATGACTTATATGGAGAAAACTACACAACATTGTTAAAGGAAATCAAAGAAGACTTAAATAAATGGAAGAATATATGCTGCTCCATCATAGGAAGACTAAACATCATTAAGATGTATATCCTACCCAAACTAAGCTACAGATTTAATGCAATCCCAATAAAAGTCAACAGTATTTTTTTTTTTTTTACTGAATTGGAAAAACTAATTATGAAATTTATTTGGAAGGGCAAGAGGCACCGAATAGCCAAAGAAATATTGAAAAAGAAAAATGAAATTGGAGGTATCACACTACCTGACTTTAAAACATACTACAAAGCTACAGTGGTCAAAACTGCATGGTATCGGCACAAGGATAGACATACCAACAAATGGAACCAAATTGAGATTTCTGATATAGATCCTTGCATATACAGTCATCTGATATTTGACAAGGCCACCAAGCCCACTCAACTGGGAGAGAATGGCTCTTCAACAAATGGTTGTTGGAGAACTGGATATCCATATGAAAAAGAATGAGAGAGGAACACTATCTCCCACCTTATACAAAAATCAACTCAAGATGGATCAAAGATCTAAATATAAGAGCCAAGATCATAAAGACCTTGGAAGATAATGTAGGGAAGCACCTACCGGACCTTGTAATAGGAAATGGTTTCATGAATGTCACATCCAAAGCATGAGCAGCAAAAGAAAAAATAGATAAATGGTATCTCCTCGAAATTAAAAACTTTTTCACCTCAAAGGAGGTTATCAAGAAAGTAAAAAGGCAGCCTACCCAATGGGAGAAAATATTTGGCAACTATATATCTGATAGGAGCCTAATATCCAGCATATAAAAAGAAATCCTATACCTTGAAAAGAAAAAGGAAAACAATCCATTTAAAAAATGAGCAAGTGACTTGAAAAGACACTTCTCCAGGGAAGAAATATAAATGACTAAAAAGCATATGAAAAGATGCTCAACATCACTAGCTATTAGGGAAATGCAAATCAAAACCCAATGAGATACCATCTTACACCCATTAGACTGGCGGCTGGTAAAAAATCAGAGGACTCTAAGTGTTGGAGACGATGTAGAGGAATGGGAACCCTCATCCACTGCTGGTGGGAATGTAGAATGGTCCAGCCTTTGTGGAGGACAGTTTGGTGGTTCCTCAAAAAACTAATTATAGAACTGCCATATGATCCAGCAATTCCACTGCTGGGTATATACCCAGAAAAATTGAAAGCAAGGACACGAACAGATATATGCACACCAATGTTCATAGCGGCATTATTCACTATTGCCAAAAGTTGGAATCAACCCAAATGCCAATCAACACATGAATGGATAAACAAAATGTGGTACATACACACAATGGAATATTACTCAGCTGTAAGAAGGAATACAGTGCTAACACACGGGATAACATGGATGAATCTTGAGGACCTTATGTTGAGTGAAGCAAGCCAGTCATTGAAAGAAGAATATTACATGACCTCACTGATATGAATTAAGCAAATTAAGCAGACTCAGAGAGCTATTGTCTGGGATATAGGTATACAGGAAATAGAAAGGGAGAAGAAGGTTGTGAGCCAACGCCCATATGGACATAATCTATGACCAGAAGGTAGTGATATTATTGGGTTGGGCTGTGCAGGTTTGACAGGTGGATAGATTAGGGTGGGTGGCTTGGAAGGTCCTAGGAACTGGGGGGAGGGTTGGGAGAGGGACCAGGTGAACATTGGGGATTGCCAGGTAAGTGGTTGAAAGTACAAAGTTGGGAATGCTCTTATGGCAATAGGACAAGGAAGGATTACTGGTTTAAGGTGTTGGATGGGGGGCATTTGGGGCACGGTGCACCTGGAGCAGGCTTCTAGGGAGTGTGTGAGTGATAATTTTGTCATAATATATTGTGTCAGTGGGTGGAGACCCACACAATGAGTAGGAAGGAGTTGGACTCCCATGCTGGGGAGGACTGATATGTTCACAAACAGAGGGGCGGAAGTCTCTTGAGAGCATGGGCGGTTCCTAATAGGGGTGGACAAAACAGTGTGTCAAGACCTCAGTGTTGTTGCAAGTAACTATGAATCTTGTCATCTAAGGAGTGAAGCTGGGGGGTTGCCGTGGGCCTGAAGGGGAGGGGCAAGGAGGAATAGAATAGATAGAATGGGGTGTATTTATTGGGCAATGGAAGTGTTCTACATGATCTTGCAATGATGGACACAGGCCATGTTAAATACCATCAAAATGTATTAAAGTGTATGGTCTAAAATGTAAACCATAATGTAAACCATTGACCATGGTTAGTAGCTATGTTCCCTTATTTGTTTATCAGTTATAACAAAAGTACCTCCACATATTAAAAAAATATTAATATGGGAATGGGGAAAAGGGGGAAGATGTTGGGTATATGGGAGTCCCCTGTATTCTGTATGTGACTTTACTGTGACCTAAAACGTCTTTGAAAACAAAATGAAAAAAATAAGACACTAGGAAATAAATGGAAGAAAATGTCACTGTACATTCAGGACACCAGATATTACAGTAATGAAAGGAAAAATGTCAAAAAAATTTTTTTATATTTTTCATTATTTTTAATATCCCAATCTTTTAATTTTAATTTATTTTAAGTTTTTAAAAAAAGTTTATGCATTTTATTTCTTATATTTAAACCTATCATTATTATTTCATTTTCCTATTAATTGTATTTGGCTATTTTATTGGCTTCATTTTTGAAGAAGCTTTGGATCACAGAAGGGTTACAACTGGGACAAGGGAGGATCATTGGTGTGAGGTGCCAGTGATAGGGGATATATGGGAGGAAGTTCACCTGGGCATACCTATAAGGTATATAAATATATTCAAATGTTCACGGGGCATTGTCACAGTGGGTGGAGACTCACACAATAACCAAGAAAATATTGAATTCCCATCCTGGAGAGCTCTGCCACATTCTCTAATGGAGCAGCAACAGTCCCCCAAGTGCAGGGACAATGACTGGTGAAGGAGGATGATCCATTGATGGGCCCTTGATATTGACGACTATGCTTATGAGCCTTTGCTCTTGAAATTGAAACTCAGCCTATTGTTATGGGGTGCCTAAGAGTTACCTTCTGAGAGCCTTCTTGTTGCTCAAATGTGACCTCTCTCTAAGCCAAACTCAGCAGATAAATGCATTACCTTTCCCCCAGCATGGGACATGACTCCCAGGGTTGAGCCTCCCTGGCACTGAGGGATTACTACCAAGCACCAACTAGCAAAGCAACTGGAAAAAGACCTCGAATAAAAGGGGGGAAAGGTAAAGACAAATGAGTTTATATGGCTAAAAGACTTCAAAGTGAGTCAGGAGGTCTTCCCAGAGGTAACGCTTATGCACATCTCAGCAGGATCTCGTAGACTGCCAAAGTGGATACTACCCCAAATAGTGGGGCTCCTGAGGGCCCTGGAGACACCCAGGTCCTATGGTCAGGGCAGATAGCTCCAGAGTTTGGTGCCTTGCCAGTGGGCCCTACTTTGGAGTTTGTGCTCCTGGGAGTGACAAAGTTGGACTCAATTATGGCTTCCCTAAACATGGCTCATCTGTCCCTTCTGTTTAAACCTATACTTGGTGCTGGAATTTGTACGTGTACATCCAAGAGACTGGAATCTTTGCACTGTCCATGTGTCAGCTGGGCCCTGAGCCTCAGTGGAGTTGCAACACCTACTCTCCAGTTCATTGGACTCACCCAGGACAACTAACAAGGAGGTAAGGATTGACAAGCACCATACCAAGGAAACGAGAGAGCCTAAAACTGCAGGCAAGAGAGTCCCATCCATCAGCTGTATGGAATTGAAGCCCCCTCTCAATTAGAGGTGGAGTGGACATCACCATCCCAGTATCCTCAGGTTTGGGGAATGAACTATGGACTAGAGTGGACTTACTGGTATTCTACTGTAGACATATTGTGATTCTAACAATGGAAGAAATTACAACATTGATGTGTAGGCAGTTGCCACTGGAGGATCTGGGGGCAGGGAGAGGGAAAAACAGTTGTAGTACGGTGTCTTTTTTGGTACTTGGGAATCGTCCTGAATGGCATTGCAATGACAGATATAGGCCATTTTATATCATCCCATAACATGCAGAACAGTGTGGGAAAGAGTGTGAGCTACAATGTGAACTATGGTCCATGCTCAGTGGCAATGCCCTAGGATGCGTTTATCAATTTAAATGAATGTGCCACACTAATGAAGGATTTATTTATGTGGGAGGGGGTAGGAGGTGTGGGGAGTGGGGAATATGGAAATCCCTATATTTTTTGTGTAACATTTATATAATCTAAGTATCTTTTACTAAATAAAAACACAAGAAAAGAGAAAAAAAATACATAAATCTTCAAGTGCTGGAGAGGATGTGGAGAAATAAGAGCACTGTTTCCTTGTTGGTGGGAATGTAGAATGGTATAGCCTCTGTGGAAGACAGTTTGGGGGTTCCTCAGGTAGCCAAATATAGAACTGCCATATGACAGCACTCCCTGTACTAGGAATATATCCAGAAGAACTGAAAGCAGGTACATGAACAGACATTTGCACACCGATGTTCATAGCGACATTATTCACAATTGCCAAAAGACGGAAAGAACCCAAGTTTCCATGCATAAACAAAATGTGATATAAACACATGATGGGTTACTATGCTGCTGTAAGAAGAAATGAAATTGTGACACATATGACAACATGGATGAACCTTGAAGACATTATGCTGAGTGAAATACGCCAGACACAAAAGGACAAATATCATATGGTCTCACTAACATGAACTAAATACTAAGAGTAGACACATGGAGTTAAAATCAAGAGTATAAGTTACTAGACAATAGGATGAGGCCTGAGATGGGATGCCGTTGCTTATTGTATGTAGAATTTTTAATTAGCTTGACTGTAAAAGCGTGGAAATGGATAGAGTTGATGATAATGCATTATAGTGAATATAATTATTATGGCTGCTTTATAAATATGATTGTGGCTGGAAGGGGTAGTCCAGGGACAGAAATGTCAATTGAAAGAAAGCTAGAGATTAACCTAAGGAGTGAATAACATAGTGAACCCAGTGGGGGATGAAAAGTGTGGTTAATAGTACAAATACAAGAATGTTCTTCTGTGAACTAGAACAAATGTATGTCACTATTACAAGGTGGTAGGAATATGGTGATGCAAGGGGAAATGCAATTACTGTAACTTATGGACTATAGTTGACAGCAATATTGTAATATTCATGCATCAATGTTAAAGAATGTACTGAAGCTACACCAATGTTCAATAATAGGGGTGTATGAGATTTTTAAATTTTAGGCTAAGGAAAACATTTAAAAAAATTACTGAAGCGATGACTGCACAACTCTGTGATGAAAGTGAGAATCACTGAGTGTACACTTTGGATGGACGGTACAAGGCATGGGACTGTATAACACAGAGAACCACGTGCTAGATGATGGACTGTATTTAACAGTTCAAATATGGGAGTGTTCTCTCATGAACTATAACAAATGTATAATACAAATACATGGTGTTAATAATAGAGGATGTATGGAAAAGATATACCAAATGTATATTTTGATGATTCTCTTTCATTTCTGTAACAAATGTCTCAGAACAATGCAAGGTGTTGGTGGAGGAGTGATGTATGGGAATTCTGAACATTATGCATAACTGTTCTGTAAGCTTACACCTTCTCTAATAAAAAAAATTTAAGTCCAGGAAGCAGCGTCTGTGTGCTCAGATGTTTTCCTCAAGCATTCCTTTAAACTTGGGTATTTGGAACCAAGGTATATATCCCAAATAGAGGCTTGGTTACCTAAATTAATTGATGCATCAGTGAAGTGAACTATTATGCAGAAAGCTAATATGATTCCTAAAAAGTATTAAAGAAAAAAAAAAAAAAAAAAAACAGAGAGCAGATGTGGCTCAAGTGGTTGAGCACCCGCCTCCCACATGGGAGGTCCTGGATTCGGTTCCTGGTTTCTCCTGAAAAACAAAAACAAACAACAAGCAAAACGAATGAAAAACCAACTCAGGGAAGCCGATGTGGCTCAGTGGTTGAGCACAGATACGAGGTCCCAGATTCAATCCCTGGCCCCCGGTACCTCAAAAAAAAAAAAAAAAAAAAATCAAATGGTTGGATTTTAGTGAAGGCTATAGTGGTAGTCATTGTGCAAAAATTTTTAAAGTTTCTTCTCTGTATGAAATTTCTCATGAGAAAAAGTTGGAAAATGTCTTTTAAAAATGTTAATGAAGGCCATACATACATTACAATTACAATTACATTGAAGCAAATGCTGGAAGAAAGAATCACCCTGCACTTTGGTTTCATGTATCAGGTTTGGGTAAAGTGACTCACACTGTAAACACATTTACACTAATTCTGCAAAGGGTTTACTGCTAGATATTTTTGTTTGTTTGTCTGTTGTCTGTCGTTGGGAGCATCTTCAGGTTCTCCATATCACTTCCCAAGTGCTGTGGTGCCCAAATTGAGTACAGCTCTTTTAGTAAGGGCTGAATATGGAGAGAATGTTCAGCTTACAATCCTGTTGATGGACTTCTGTGTAAGTTCATGTTTTCCCAAGGCAGAGTGAGGTTTTGTTGTTGTTGTTATTTTAACATAGCATATGAAGGAGAGTTTTCATGCTTTTTTTGTTTTGTTTTGTTTTTTTGTTTCGTAATACAGGGACACAATTTAATGATTCTAAGTTGTTGTTTTTTTTACAAGTCAGGTGCCATAACATTAAATAATCCATTTTTCAAAAAGTACGTTTACAACATCAAAAGATTTAAGATGAAATATAAACCTTTCTACTTACAGTTTTTATACAGATTAACCAAATCACAAATGCCACAAATAAATGTTAAGTTGTAACAGTATAATGAATAAACATTCAGATTCTCAATAAAAATCTTCCTTTAACATTTTTAACTTACCATTATACTAAATAATCTTTGCAGAGTTTTGGGGTACAATACCAAGAAGGCACCAACAGTACAAAGTGGACACAAGGCAGTGTCATAGCTCTCTTGAGTAAGATATATGGACAACAGCACAAAGAAAGGCAACAAGCTTTAAGTAAACCTGGTGCAACCCTTGAGAATTTGTTCTGAATTCTCAGTCTTTTCTGAACCATCGTGTTGAGCTGGATTAGAGGAGGAGAAACCATGTATTTACTTGACTGTTACATGCATCTCATCTTTACTGGATGAGTATCATAGTTCAAGCACCAGTGTAAAAATTTTAAAGCACAAGTGCTTTAAGAATGTGTAGAAACAGGATTGCTCAGATGTTCCAAAACCACTACATTTACAAAAATATTTCCCTTAAACTTGGGATTGCTCCAAAACAGTGATTTACAAATATAAAAATATAATGGAAGGGCTGAAAAGCACGTGTACATATGTGTGTATGTGTGCATGTGTGTGTATGTGTGTGTGTTAACATACTGTCAGCATACTATATAAAAATTACCAATTTTAAAACAGTATCAACATATAAGCAAATAAACATGCAATGGCCTTCTCTGAATGGCCTGAATACCAGGTGGCAGATGGAGCGGGCAGTACACAAGGTGAGTCCTTAAAGACCACTGATGAGCCACAAGGGGCTTCTGAAAGCTAACAGTTCCTTCCATACCCATCACACATGGGTATGGAAGAACAAAAGGAGCTCACACGAACCTGCCACGCACTGCGTACTGCACACAAAATACAAAATACAGGGTATTCTACCTTTTTACCCATACATCAAATGGCCCATGAGTCAGCACAGAGTCATCCTGATGAATTCCCTCAGCTCCACCCCCTCCCTTGTGGACAATTCGTTTTGCACGGAATGAAAGGGCTGGAATGTTTCACCTGGAATTTCTGGCTTGCATTTTAGATAACAAAAAAGCTCTTAGTCTGGGAAGTTTTATGAACACATGAAAATGGAGGCTTTCAGTATCCCCAATATGAATTTAGATGACCTAATCTGTACATTTTTAGAAATATAAGAAGATCCCAACTGATGAGTCTATTTCACATAATAGCCAGTACTTTTCGCAGGTACCCTGGTTGTGACAATCTTGGGCCTGTTAAATTACATTTATCATTTGTCATTATCAAATAATTATATTTGATATAATTTGATTATATAATAATATTGATAATGATAATTACATTTGTCATTATCAATATAAAGCACACAATTTACGGCTACGGTGATTCCAGAATGCGTTCAGTGGTTTCATGCCAATCAGACTCCGTGGTGACAGCAAGGGGGACGGGAAAGAGCCCACGGTCCCCAGGCATCAGTTATCCAGGGCTATGGCTTTCTACTTAGAAGAGGATTGCAAAATTAACCGCATAATGCTACTAACATTCCATTTAAAAAGAAAGTACAAAGAAACAAGAGTAATAAAACAAACTGTCAATGCTCCTTTTAAAATGAAAACCAGCTTATCACAGAGTCAACTCTGTGTGTTGCCTGTGCTGTGTGGACCTTCATGTGGCCGCCTTGAGCAGGGAAGGGCACCATGGACATCAGAGTTGATTCTCTGCTGTGCAGGGGGGAAAGGACCCTGCAGAAATGACTTTCTACATCATCGCATGGAAATGGAAGAGGGGAGGTTGTGCCCAGGGTGGGAAAGTGAGGCCACAAACATTTCTGTTCTAAGGCACAAACTGATCCTGCCTACCCATGCAGATACAATAGCCCAGAGGAAATCAACATTGAATCTTAGCATGAATGTGAAGATAGAAGATGTACATTTATTTCCACGAATTACAAGTGCATTTCTGTTCATATAAGCAGGCAGTCTTTATACAACCCATTCTCGATTGCTGTCAAAATCGAACAGGAAAAAATGACAGCTGAAAAATGAAAAGCTAAAAATAGAATTATTTTTCCTGAGTGATCTACTGGAGAGCATTTTCCGTGTAACACAACTGAGAGGTAACAACAGATTTTTCATTTCAATCATAGGCATGTGGTACTTGGACAGTCATCTCTGCACAGAAAGCTGTTAACAGGCATGCAAGGGTACAGTAATTACTGAACAAGGCGGATTTCTCATCCCAGAGAGCAGTAGGGAAAGTTGAAATGGGGCACCGCAGAGGGACAGAACACCAAGTCAACTCCACAGTTTACAGTGTCGGGGACAAATACTTTAAAAAGTCAGCAAGAGGTGAGTATAGCTTCAAATGTGATTTATGCTAGCTTGTTCTCACGGTCTTTTTACTCAGCAGTATCAGAAACATTTGAGAGTACTTGACGACGGAACAGTGCTTCATGCCACAAGCTCATGAAGGCTTTATTACAAATTCTTATATGGTAGGTTGGAAAATGAACTTGAGATGCTGACATTCTGTCAAAGTAAATAGGGTTATACACTTTCTCATTTAAAGACACTTCCTCTCTGCTAACTCCTCAGGCATGGAATGTAATTACTGAAATCTACACAGTGGGAAGCAGCTCATGGGTGTATGTACGACAGGCGTGTGGCGCTCTACCCCATGACATTTGGGCCAGCCTCCTCCCTAGTTCTCCAGATACTTGCCACATCATGGTGTCGTGACATTTGTACCTCTTTCACCAAATGTTAAATGAAGCTGCCACTTTGAATCTTTTTACATAAGTCTTGCAAACACTCGGCACTGCATATAACACACATTTTGGCAAGTGTTCTGTCTATAAATGGTACGAGGAATCATAGTACATCTACTGAGTGAAATTACTGGATGCAATATACTTCTTCCTTTTTATGTGGAAAAATGACTGAACTTTTTAAAAGCTGGGCAGACTGCACGTGCCTTAAATATGTTAGTGACTAACATGAAAAGACGGCTGACAGCGCCCCCAGAGGAGTACCGAGACGAGAGCCCTTGTGGCAGTGATCCAAGGGTATTTGCATGAGCTCCTGCTCTGAGGAGACAGTTATGGTCAAAAGTCGAAGTGCAAATAAGGGGTCGTCACTGACTTAAAGTGCCCTAGGTAGCAGCCTTCCCTATCACAAAGTGAAACACCAGTGACAGCGGGGAGGCTAGAAAAGACCCATCTCTGGTGAGCCTGCCTGGGTCAGCAGGGCGGTATGGAGGAGAGGAAGGAACCACTGCATCTTTCAAACCAGAAAGTGATTAGTGACTAAAGCACTGGTAAGCAGCAGGTGCACTGAAAGTACATAATGCTGTGTGCCACCAAGGATGACACACAGGGTGCCAGGGACAATTCTCCGAACTGAAGGAATTCTTTGAAAGCATAAAAGCCAAAACTACCAGAAATGGCCCCTCCAAACAGCTCAGAGGAGTCAAGGTGGATAAGCTGAGATGGGCTGGAGACAGGACCAGGGCTCAAGAACTGGGAGGAAGACCTATGTCGGAGTCCAGTCATCTAAGCCCTTGTCCTGGCAAATTTAAGATCTGTATCCTGACTGGAATCTAGCGGTCTCTTCAAAAATGAGTTTTTTGAGTATTTCCTTAGGCAAGTCATCTAATTCCTTGTCAAACTTGAATGATGCTTCAGCAGTAGGCTCATCACTTGGATCATAATACTGCTCCAGATATGGGTGGGCCAGAGTCTGTTCTACTTCAATCCTCTTGTGAGGGTTGAATGTGAACATTTTATCTAGTAAGTCCAGAGCTTTGGAATCAGCATTTGGGAAGAACCTGTTCCACGGCAACTTATTTTTGTGTGGAAAAGAAAGCAAATAGTTTCTAGCTTTTAGGTTTATTATACAATTCAGGTCTTCCTATGATGAGGATCCAAGAATACCCAGAATGTGGTTCAGCTGGCCAAGGTAAGGCTTTCCTGAGCCCCTGCTCAGCTCCCGCCGCGCCACCCAGAAGGACCAGGCCGCCTGTGCAGCCGGGGAGGAGGGAGGAGGGCGCCGCCGCGGTGAGCAGGAGAACCGCTGGCCGCTCTCACCAACTGCCTGAAAGACCTGCGGGCGGGGGGCGGACGGAGGGGCGCGCGCCTGAGAGTTTCCATTTTTTTAATCTTCTTAAAAATTGAAGTTTATCATTCACACATGAACATAGATAAACAAAAAGTGTACAGTAAAAGTTGTGAACTTACAAAACAAACGTGCATATCATCATTCAGGGCTCCCATACATCACCCCACCACCACCACCTTGCATTCTTGTGAAACATTTGTTACAAACTATGAAAGAGCATCATCAAAGTATTGCTGACTATAGCTAATATCTTATATTTGGTGTATTTTTTCCCCCAACCCACCTGGTTATTGGCACCCTGTATTACTATTATATACTGGTTATAGCTCATGAGAGAGTGTTCTCATATGTGTCCTGTTAACCACAGTCCATCCTCTGCCACAGGAGTCATTGTGAGATACAGCCCCATGCTTTGTACAATCCATTCAAAGTGTACACTCAGTGGCTCTCATATCATCACAGAGTTGTGCTGTCATCACCTCAATTTTAGAACATTTTCATTACTCTAAAAGGAAAAATCTCTTACCCCCCTTCTACCCCCATTGTTGTCCCTTAGAATTGATAGATCTTCTTTGCCATTGCTCAAAAATATTATAATATTACTGTTAACTATCATCCATAACTTACATTAGTTGTAATTTTACCATGCATCACCATATTCTTAACACTTTGTAAAAGAAGAATAATCTTCTCCTTAGACTATTAACCACAATCTTCATCCACCACCGAAATCACTGTTATGCAGTCTCTACATTATTCTCTAGCTTTCCTTCCATTGAAATATTACATCCACAGACTACCCCCTTTCAGCTGCAATCACATTTATAAATCAACAGTGTGTTATACTCCCTATGACATATTACTACCAACTCTATTCATTTCCACACATTCACAATAAACCTATTAGAAATTCTACATACATTAAGTACCAGCTCCCATTCTCAACCCACATTCTATTTCCTAGTAACCTATTCTGGCAGTTTGAGATTATTTATGAATCTCCAACAGAGAGAGATTAAGTAAACTAATCTATTCCTCTGGATGTGATACAGTTTGATTACATTAAATTCAGCTCAGGTTTCTCTGACTGGATTACCTGTTAAGATTGAGTTATGGCTTTTTAAATTTGACTAGGTCAGTGGGCATGACCCAGGTTGAGTTCCCGCCCCCTTGCTGGGTCTGATATAAATGGACACTCACGCAAGAAGACACACTGGAACAGAGAGTTCTGTCATTTTTTTATCCTGCCATGTGACAGAAAGGAGAAGGCTCAAACAGATAAAGCCCCGGGGAAAGATGAATCACTTTGCCTGACAGCATACAGCTGACCTTGGGAAGAGAGCCAAGACTGATATAAGAGGCCGGGAAAGAAACAAGCCCTATGCCAGGATAGAGAGGACTTCACTTAAGCACAAAGCCTCAAAAGCCTGGGCCTAGGGAGCCTCAAGAGGAAGAGGAAGCCCAGAGGGGAAGGCAGAGACCTGCCAGAGATCGGCAACCATCTTGCTTCAACAGGTAGCAAGTGACTTTGGTGAGAAACTTGAGTTGGACTTTTCACAGCCCTATACCTCTAAGCTTTTACCCCACATAAATACCCTTTATAAAAGCCAACAGATTTCTGGTACTTTGCATCGGCACCCCTTTGGCTGACTAATACACCTATACTCTAGAGTTTTCCTCTCTGAGTTTACTCATTGTCTTTAGTTCATATTAGTGAGACCATACAATATTTTCCTTTTGTGACTGACTTATTTTACTCAACATAATGTCCTCAAGGTTCATCCATGTTGTCATATGCATCCTGATTTCATTTCTTACAGCTGAATAGTATTCGTACAGGAAAAGACTCATTAGTGAGTGAGACCTTATCCCTTCTCTGAGTGTGAGGAAGTCATGAATGACAGCTGAACTCATTTTATTACAATCCGTGAATCTCACAAGGCCGAGAATGAACTCTTTCAATGTTTGACATGTGAGGAAAACATCCAGCAGGGCATGTACTTCACTAGATATCAGAGAAGCCACAGAAGAAAGAAACTATATAAATGTTTCCATTGTGGGGAACTTCCTTCACAAATCCAACTTATTAAGGCACAACAATTCTCACAGCAAAGAAACTTCATACCTGCAATAGGTGTGTGGACAGTCTCTCTCCCAAGTCCAATCAGCTTTGTCACCTTAGAACCCTTTCAGGTTAGAGTACCTATAAATGTTCGAATTTGAAGAAATTTTTTTCTTGAGTATATGCCGAATAAGCATCAGAGAACTCATACTACATAGACTAAAATGTGATTTCATTTTGCCCCATTCCCCTCTCCTCCTAGTTCTTTAATCTACTTCCTGATATCCACTAATCTACTTCCTGTCTCTATGGATTTACATATTCTGAATATTTCATGTAAATGGAATCATATACAATATGTGAACATTTGTGGCTGACCACATTCACTTAGCATTATGCATTCAAATTTCATCCACATTGTAACTTGTCACCAGACTTCATTATTTTTTTATAGCCGAATAATATTCCTGTATATTGATAGACCACATTTGACTTGGCCATTAATCAATTGATTGGCATTGTGCTGTTCTCACCTTTTGGCTATTGTGAATACTACTTCTATTAATACTCAAGTTTGTTTAAATACCCGTTTTAAATTCTTTTGTGTATATATCTAGGA
>JAKSZT010054138.1:228092-271154 GCA_026826555.1 Tolypeutes matacus
ACATTATGTTGAGTGAAGCAAGCCAGACACAAAAGGACAAATACTGTATGAATGCATTACTATGAACCAAATATATTGTGTAAAATATTGTTTGATTCCCAAAAAAAAAAAAAAAAAAAATTTACATGTATCCATTACATTTAATTGAGAAATGTATATATTTATTCATCGGTGTTTACTTTTTAGTTTTTAATTGCTTATGTTTTCAATTATTAAATGTACAAAATAAAGTAAAAAAAAAAAACAAAAATACAGCGGACTATAAGTGTTGGAGAGGCTGTGGAGGAATGGGAACCCTCATCCACTGGTAGTGGGAATGTAGAATGGTCCAGTCATTGTGGAGGACAGTTTGGCAGTTCCTCAAAAAACTAACTATAGACCTTCCATATGATCCAGCAATTCCACTGCTGGGTATATACCCAGAAGAATTGAAAGCAAAGACACGAACAGATACATGCACACCAATGTTTGTAGTGGCATTATTCACTATTGCCAAAAGTTGGAATCAACCCAGGTGCCCATCAATAGATGAATGGATAAACAAAATGTGGTACATGCATACAATGGAATATTACTGAGCTGTAAGAAGGAATAAAGTGCTAACATATGGGATAACATGGATGAATCTTGAAGACCTTATCTTGAGTGAAGCAAGCCAGGCATTGAAGGATGAACAGTACATGACTTCACTGATATGAATTAAGCAAATTGAGCAGACTCAGAGAGCTATTGTCTGGAAGATAGGTTTATAAGGAATAAAAAGGGAGAAGAAGGTTGTGAGCTAAAACCCATACGGATGTAATCTATGGTAAGGTGAAAGTGTGTACTTGCGTATTGAAGGGATATGACAGGAGGGTAGTCATATTATTGGGTTGGGTGGTGCAGGTTTGACAGGTGGGTAAATTGGGAAGGGTGGGTTGGAAGGTCCAGGATAATGGGGGGAGGGTTGGGAGAGGGACCAGGTGAACACTGGGGATTTGCAGGTATGTGGCTGGAAGTATAAAGTTGGGAATGCTCTTATGGCAATATGACAAGAAAGGGTTACTGGTTTAGCATGTTCGATGGCGGGGGGGGGGGGGCATTTGGAACACGGAGCACCTGGAGCAGGCTTGTAGGGAATGTGTGAGTGATCATTCTGTCATAATGTGTTGGGTCAGTGGGTGGAGACCCACACAATGAGCAGGAAGGAGTTGCACTCCCATCCTTGGGAGGACTGATTGGTTCACAAATAGACAGGTGGGAGTCTCTCGAGAGCATAGGCAGTTCCTAATAGCGGAGGACAAACCAGTGTGTCAAAACCTCAGTCTTGTTGCATGTAACTATGAATCTTGTGATCCAAAGAGTGAAGCCAGGGGGTCGCTGTGGGCCCCGAGGGGAGGGGGATGGAGGAATAGAATGATCAAACAGGGGGCTTTTAGTGGGCAATGGAAGTGCTCTACATGATCTTACTGATCTTACGATGGACACAGGACATGGTAAATATCATAAAAATTTAGAAAAGTGTATGGTCTAACATGTAAACCATAATGTAAACCATTGACCATGTTTAGTAGCTATGTTTCACTATTTGTATATCAGTTATAACAAAGGTACCATCCACATATAAAAAGGTATTAATATGGGGGGAGAGGAAAGCGGGAGGATGTTGGGTATATGAGAGTCTCCTGCATTCTGTGTGTGACTTTGCTGTGACCTAAAACTTCTTTGAAAACAAAATGAAAAATAGTGAGACACTGGGGAATGAGTGGGGAAAGATGCCATGGTATATGGTACAGACAGGACACCAGATATTGCGGTCATGAAAGGCAAAATGTCAAAAAAAGTTTTTTTTTAATATTTATTCATTTGTATTTAATATCCCAATCTTTTAATTTTATTGTATTTTTAGTCTTTTAAAATTCTTATGTAAATTTTGTTTCTTATATTTCAACTTATCATTATTGTTTCATTTTCCTATTAGTTGTATTTGGCTATTGTAATGGATTCATTTTTGAAGAAGCTTTGGATCACAGAAGGGTTAAAACTGGGGTGGGGTAGAATCGTTGGTGTGGGGTGTCAAGGACAGGGGATGCATGGGAGGAAGTTTACCTGAGCATACATAAAAGGTATATAAAAATGTTCAAATGTTCATGGGGCATTGTCACAGTGGGTGGAGACTCACACAATAACCGAGAGAATACCAAATTCCCATCCTGGGGAGCTCTGCCATGTTCTCTAAGGGAGCAGCAACGGTTCCCCAAGTGCAGGGGCAGTGACTGGCGAAGGAAGGTGATCCACTGATGGGCCCTTGATATTTTTTTTTTTTTTTTTTTTTTTTTTACCGGGAGGTCCCGGGGATCGAACCCGGGTCCCTCCATATGGGAGACGGACGCCCAACCAGTTGAGCCACATCCGACCCCCGGGCCCTTGATATTGATGACTAGGCTTATGAGCCTTTGCTCTTGAAATTGAAACTTAGCCTATTGTTATGGGGTGCCTAAGGGTTGCCTCCTGAGAGCCTCCTTGTTGCTCAAATGTGGCCTCTCTCTAAGGCAAACTCAGCATATGAATGTATTACCTTTGCCCCAGTGTGGGACATGACTCCCAGGTATGAGCCTCCATGGCACTAAGGGATTGCTACCAAGCACCAACTAGCAATGCAACTGGAAAAAGACCTTGACCAAAAGGGGGTAAAGGTAAAGACAAATGAGTCTATATGGCTAAGAGACTTCAAAGTGAGTTGGGAGGTCATCCCAGAGGTAATGCTTATGCACATCTCAGCAGGATCTCATAGTCTTCCAAAGAAGATACTACCCCAAATAGTGGGGCTTCTGAGGGCTCTGGAGACACCCAGGTCCTATGGTCAGGGTGGATAGCACCTGAGTTTGGTGCCTTGCCAGTGGGCCCTACTTTGGAGTTTGTGCTCCTGATAGTGACAGTTGGACCCAATTATGTCTTCCCTGCACATGGCTCATCTGTCCCTTTTATTTAAACTTATACTTGGCACTGGAGTTTGTAGGTGTAAGTCCAGAGACTCGAGTCTTTCAGCTGTCCATGTGCCAGCTGGGCCCAGAACCTCGGCGGAGTTGCACCACCTACTCTACAGCTCATTGGACTCACCCAAGACAACAGGTGGGGAGATGATGATGGACAACGGCCGTCCCAGGGAACAGAGAGAGTATGCAGCTGCAGGCAGGATAGTCCCATCCATCTTCCCCATGGGATATAAGCCCCCTCTCAATTGGAGGTGGAGTGGACATCACCATCCCAGAATCCTCAGGAGTGGGGGAAGAGCTATGGACTAGAGTGGACTTACTGGTATTCTACTATAGACATATTGTGATTCTAGCAATGGAAGAAATTACAGCATTGATGTGGAGCCAGTAGCCACTGGAGGCTCTGGGGGCAGGGAGAGGGAAAAGGAGTTGTAATATGGGGGCTTTTTTGGGACTCGGGAAATGTCCTGAGTGACGTTTCAGTGACAGATATAGACCATTTTTTTAAATAATTTTAAAAAAAATTTTTTTAAAGATACATAGATTACATAAATGTTACACAAAAATTATAGGGATTCCCATATGCCCCACCTCCCACACCTCCCACAACCTCCCACATAAACATCCTTCATTAGTGTGGCACATCACCTGCAATGGATATACACATCCTGGGGCTTTGCCATTAAGCAAGCACCATAGTTCACATTGTAGACCATTTTATATCATCACATAACATGCAAAACTGTGTGGGAGAGAGTGTAGACTACAATGCAAACTATGGTCCATGCTTAATCGCAAAGCCACAGAATGCATTTATCAATTGCAATGAATGTGCCACACTAATGAAGGATCTTTATGTGGGAGGGTGTGGGAGGTGTGAGGAGTGGGGCATATGGGAATCCCTATATTTTTTGTGTAACATTTATGTAATCTAAATATCTTTTAAAAAATAAAAAAAAAATTTTAAGAAGAAATGTCCTTGCTGGTAGAATAGAAATAGAATTGTTCACCTAGAAAATAATATTAGGTAAATCATTCCACAGGTCCTACTTTCCAGTTCAGGCTGCAGGTCATTCATTTTCAAACACCTCTAACTCTTGTTCAGCAAACAGAACATTTCAGGTCATGATAGGCTAAAAAATTTGAATTTGCATTAATTTCCCTCAGGAATTCTAGAGAAAAAGCCAATAGGGGAACCAGTTCTATGAGGGGACAGGTACTTGGTACTCACTTTCAATGAAATGGCCACTTCTGGCTACCACACACACACACACACACGTGAAAAGGTACACCATCTTTACTGAAAGAATCTGGATGTTCTCTATTTTAGAAATCAGTTTGGGATGTTCATGAACAAAAAAATGAAGAATTTCCTCAGGCTCTTTCCCATCCACAGCCGGGCCTGCTCAACCGATCCTAGCCCTTTCTGAACAGACAAGCACCAAAGCATGGAAGATGGCATCTGAGCCTGAATTGCCCAAATACCAGGTGAACACTAGTACTTTGCAGTTCATTCCCCCTCTCTGTTCTTGGCCTTGCCTATGCTTTTCCCTGTCGCACATAATACACCATGATCAGCAGGTGCTCTCAAGCATGTTAGCCCTGCATGTTTTCTCCTGGCTAGCCAGGATTCTCACCATGGGAATTGAGGTCCTTCCTGGCTGTTTATGTATCACTTTGTCTCCTTCCTTTCTGCTTTCTCTTCTGTCTTTGAAATCCTTTGCTCTTACTTCCTTCAGTCTCTGGCCTTTCATGTAAAACAGAGGCAGGTGGTAGAACTGCTTCTACAGTCGGATGTACTGAACTAAAGCCCATTCTCTTCTTTAGATGTTGCTGACATTTGAAGATGTAGCCATGTATTTTACCCAGGAAGAATGGAAGTTATAGAACTCTACTTCTAAGGCCCTCTCCAACGGTGTCATGCAGGAAGTCTATGAGACCGTCAACTCTCTAGGTAATGTGTCCCCCTTCCCTTTGAGGAGAAATGGAGTCATCTGTTTTGTCTTCAGTGTACGGGGAATGCACCGTATGTCAGTACCACAGTTTCAGTAGCTTGCTCATTTTCAGCTTATGGTATACAGAGGGGAAAGAACACCTGGATCATTTTGCCCAAAGACACATGCTTCACTTCCTTATTCCAAATAGAAGTATTGATCCATTCAACTCCCCTATCCAGGAAACCTGCTCTTCTCATGTATTTCCATTCTCAGGAACAGGCCATGCCATTCCCCAATTTGCTTAGGTCAGAAGTCTCATGATCATCCCTTATTCCCATTGATTTGTCATACTCCGTAATCAATCCCTCAGCAAGGCCTCTTCAAAATATATCCTAAATACAACCATGCCTCCACTTCTTCCATTATTACCATCCCAGAGTAAAACCCCATCTCTTCTAACCAAGTCTACTTCATTCACTTTCTATCACTTGTTTCCTGCCTCCAATCTTGCCCTCCCCCTCTGTTTCCCATGCCCCAGCTAAAGAGATGTAGTACAGATATAATCAGATCATGACAGCTCCATACTTTGAACCCCGCAATGACTTCTCAACTCATTCAGAGTCTACAAGACCTGTTTTTGACATTTTGATAGGAAGTACTTTATAGCTATACCTCAAATTGAGGAGACTGATATCTTGACGATGTCGTGTCTTCCCATATATGAACACGATATTTCTCTCCATTGGTTCAGGTCATCTTTGATTACTTTCCTCAACTTCGTGTAATGTTCAGCATACAAATCCTGTATATAGGATTGTCTCCTTGGGAGTCGGATCCATTTACTAGTTCTGTCCATTTACTGGGGTATCTCTTACACTGGGTGGCTCAGAGCACAGGTGGAAGGAAAGTACTTCTCATGACCCCTTCCTATGAGCTGGCCTCCACATTGATCCCTTTTTCCATTGGCTTCAAAAGGACAACCTTTTGTACCAGGCAAGAATGAACGTACATGGGTAATATTCTTGGGCTGTGGTGGGCAAGAGGAAACACTGGTTCTGGGGTGCCTTACTCATGTTAGATGATGACACATTACTTTCATTGTATTGGGATCCCAATCCAGTGGACCTTCTTGCCACTTTTGAGATTTCTCCTTTGTTTGTTTGTGAATTGTTTACTTTGTTTCCAGTAGTGCTTAATGGGGAGTTGCTGAGAGAAATGGGTCTATGCCATCTTGTTCACATGGGATCAGAAATCACTCTTTCCCATATATTATGAAATCAGTCATCATTGAGTATACTTGCTATTCCTGAGGTTTTCTTGCTCTGGGACAGAGATGGCTGATTCTTCTGTTTATTCAAACAGGGTTAAAGCTCAAAAATGACACTGGGAATGATATGCCTGCATTGGAATTACAAGCACCACATGGCAAAGAATCTATACTGGCCAGAGTAAAAATTCCCTGAAAAATAAGAGTAAAAGGAAATCCTGAGAATACAAGAAGAGTTGGGAAACAGCATCAAGATTTACCAAGGAGCAAAAGAAAGAAAGTGTCAGTATGTAAACGAGAGCTACTGAATCTTATGGCCACTCACAAGAATGGCTGCGCAGGAGAAAAACATTTTCAATGTTAGGACGTGGGATAAACTTCAGAGTTAGGAATGCTCTTATTAAGCACCAGGGAATTCATACTGAAGAGACACCCCACACATGTCAACAATGTGATAGGAGGTTTAGTCAGAGTTCATCTCTTAAAATTCACTTAATGGCACACCAAGGAAATCCCCATAGATGTTCCTGGTGTGAGAAAAGCTTCAGTCATACCATAAACCTTCATACACATCATAGAACTCATACAGGAGAGAAGCCCTTTAGATGTCAGGAATGTGGGAAAAGTTTCTGTCAGAATGTCCACCTTGTTAAACACCAAAGAACCCACTAAGGTGAGCAGCCCTTTAGATGTAGCATATGTGGGAGAAACTTTAGCAGGTGCTCAAGCCTTCTGAGACACCGGAAAGTCCACAGGGGAAGGGCAGATTGTCCAGTGACCCCAATGTAAACATGTCACCAAGCGGAGTTTGACCCTAGGATGATGAGTGAATAAAAAATCAACAAGCTCCAAAGATAGGGATCTGTCATTACAGGAAACATTGAAAGGTACAAGGGCCATACTTGAGAAAATAGATAAATTATGTTCTTGTTCAGCATTATAGCTTTAGCACTTAGCACAAAACTGACACATAGTGAGTACTTTATAAGTAAAAGGATGATGGTATATAGGTCAATGAGAAGAAACTGCTCTGGCCACCTGAACATTAGCTCTAATTCATCTGAGTTTTCCCCAGGTTCAGTGATCTTCACTTCCAGGTTGCCAGTTGGTCAGCAAATGCATGATGCTCATGAGTCCTTGTCTCAGTCTCTACTGCAGGGTGGAGGGTAGGAGTGGAAGTGAAAATTATTCATTTCCTCTCCCAGGGCTCTAGCCATTTTACTCTGAAAGAGGAAGAAGGGATTCACTGTGTGCCCCATGACAAGCACCTCTACTCCAGTATCCTCTCCACCCAGCACCCAATACCGCAGGGTCTGCTCTTAAGGAATTCCAAGCAACAGTGGTCTGAATGGTAACAGAAAATGCCTGGAGGCATTGTAAGACCATTGCATTTCTCCTCCCCCTAATCCTCTCAAAAACTGATCTTTACAGAATATCAAAACCTTTTGCTCTGGAAGGAATTAAGAAATCATGCTCACTCAGTGCATACAACATATATACAGGCATTGCTGTTTGACAGCTATTAAGATGTATGTCACAAAAAAAGTACTCTTCAAGTAAATTTGTAATTTAGGAGTTAGACACATCATTGTTTCTTTTTTTTTTTTTTATTATGGGTAAAAATCAAAATTCTCACAATACATACAAACATTTGCAAAATGATATATAAATATATATGCATATATGTATATTTGCTTACAAAAATGTTATTTATATATATATATATACATATATTTTAAGAGGTGCTTAGATTACCCAAAATATTACACGGAACCCACGGGGATTCCCATGTTGCCCACCTCCCACACCTCCCACCACATCCCACACAAACATCTCCCCCGTAATCTAGGCCTTGTCATAGCATTTGGGAGTAAACGTGTGCAGTGAAACTAAGGGATTCTAGGGGGAAGAATACAAGAATGCAGTTTCCCAGTGTTATTTAAACTCAAAAGCATTTTGCGGGGGCATATATGTGTTTATGGCACCCCTAACATCACTAAGAGCATTGTTGTGGGGCACTAGTTAGGGAAACATTGATCCAGTTAAACTTTCACCATTATAGTTACTTGAGGCCAACAATGGTAAAACAAGTTGTTAGAACAAACCAGATCCAACTGAAGCCTGACTCACAATTAAATCTCCTTTATTCCACACTACACAGCCTTGCAGGTGGCAGAGAAACATTACCATTCCACAAATTAGGCATTTGAAGCTGATGATGTCATGTCAGGCCTTGGTGTTAGAGCCAAACATACCTGTGCATCCACTTTCTAGGAGATGACATAGAGAATTCTCTGTCCATGGCTCAGGCAGCGGCATTTGCTCCTCCAACTTCAAATCACCCATTATTGTCTGGCATCTTCTCATGTGTCTAGTAGGGTATCCAAGAGTTATAGCCGGAACAGTCTCCATAATTTCCAAGAGCTTCCCCAGATGAAGAAGTTCTGTCCAGTCCTCTAGACTAGACCAGCATTGCCCAAACAGTTTGTGTTGAAGGGATAGTTTTTAATAGAAGTTTGTTTCTATTTTAATTGTTTAATTTCATATCTGTTGCATACTAATGTTTTTAAAGTACAATCAAATAATTACTAGGAAAATTAAACAGCCAAAGGCATATAAAACAGAAGACTAATTTTTTATTATTATTAAATTCAATTTTGGGAAGCGGCTGTGGCTCAATCGGTGGGGCTCCCGTTTACCGTGTGGGAGGCCCCGGGTTCGGTTCCCGGCGCCTCCTGGTGGGGGCGGGCCCGCCCGCGCGGCGTGGTTGGCTGACCCGGCGAGGGCGGTCAGCAGGAGGGGGATGAATGAATAAATAAATAAAATCTTTAAAAATAAATAAATAAATAAATAAAAATAAATTCAATTTTAATGATGCACTTACAACTTGCTGGCAGGGACCCCTCTGGGAGTGGATCATACGGACAGATAGGTAAACATGTAGAAAGTATCTCTTTTACTCAGTGGTCTTAGACAACCTGAGAAATGTGTGGGACTTGCCACAGAGACACAGGAAAAGTCTAACACAAGAGACATGTCTCCAGAGAGGCAGTCTATCCTCAAAACTTGTCTTAAACACCATGCCCCTCTTCTGCTAATAAAGCTTCAGAAGCTCAACAGGTCCTACATGCATGGAGTCCAGCTCTCTACCTTGATGTCAAGACCCTTCTTTGGTTGGCCCCAACCCATAGTCAACCCTCTGTTCTCTCTCCCAGCTCACAAATGCTTGATGCTGAGCCAGGCTGTGAATCTCATCTCAAAGCTTCCAACATTGCCCCCTGACCTATGGAAATGCTTCCTTTGACCTTACATCCCATCTCTTGCTTTTAGCCCTGATAGTCTCAGCAACACTGAACTTAACCTCCCCTTGGGACAGTGGCTAAACATCAGCTTATATTAAAATACAGATTACTCTGTTTCACACCCAGAATTTCTATTTCAGTTCATCAGGGTTAAGGACTGAGTATTGGTATTTCTAACAAGTTTCCATGTGCTGCTGCTGCTGCTGCTCCTGGAACCCCACTTTGAAAACTGCTATACTAGAGCACCACTAATTTACTTTTACAGAGGGCAGAGGCTATCTGAGAAGCCCAGTATCTCCTCCAAGGTCTGGCCCATTGTGGAGAGAAATAAATCTTCCTGATAAGGCCTTACCACTTTAGGTTAAAATGTGAATTTAATTTGCACCTTATTCTCATCTAATTGTTAAAGTCCCAGCAATAATTAAGTGTAGGTATCATGTCTCCAAATGTTTGCTGAGTTTTGAGGCTTTCAACACCTAGGACCCCAGCCTCACACTGTTTCAGTCCCTGGGACTGCCAGCATGCCCAGTCCCCTCGCAGCTTGAAACACAGGGACTGCACCAGCTCTGGGTCTCTCTAGGTTGAAAGTCCAGGAAAGGCCCCTGCACCAGCAGCAGCTCCACTATCTGTTTTGCTGCTTTCTTGGGCATTAGTCATCACCTGAGAAGCTCATGGACCTCTGGGACACAGTGGTGCTGTGGGCAGCACTGAGCTTGGTATGTAGGAATCCTCTCCCTTACCTGGTTTTCTCCTTATGATCTGGGGCAGAGACCTCCCTGGTGCTGTGTCCCTGTCTGTCTAACATCCGTCTGATAACCCTGAGCAGCTCAGCCCTCCTGGTCTGTTGTTTCCTCAAGGAACTGACACTGGCAGAGGTCAGAGCCACTCAGGGTGACATTGTAGGAAAGAGCAGGGCCCTACAGGTCCCGCCTCTCTCCAGGAAGATTTGCCTTTCTCAGGGTTCTCCTAACTCTTGCCTTGCCTGAAAGGGGCAGGGACTGGATTCATTCAGTGTCCTGCAGATAGACTTGACAAGGGACCTGATGAGGGAGACCAGGCACCCTCACCCAAGCTTGTCCAAGTCCTCTGAGGAGGGAGGGACACACACCCCAGTGTGGTGGCATGGTGGATATCATCTCTGAGGCCTGCAGTTCTGCAACAACTTCAGGCCAGCAGCCGCCTTAGAACCTGTGTCCCATGGAGACCCCTAGGATATATAGTCTGAGGGGCGACCCTGGAGTATTCCTCTAGTCCTGCAGTCTTCAAACCGGGGTGCACCTGTGCCTGGGGGTGCAAAATGAAAACCCCACCAAGGTACCATAGACCTAGATAAGCTAATTGTAATATTTATATGGTAGGCACAGTGCCTAGAATAGCTAAAACTTCTTGAGGTAAGTAAAAAGGAAAATGTGAGAATCCACTGCTATTGGGGTGCATTATCTAGCTACAGTAATCAAGACAGTGTGATGTGGAGCAGGTCCTCCTCAGAGACCACTGGAACAGAACAGACAACCAAAATGTATCCCACAAAAAACATGGCCAACTGATATTTGACAAAATGCAAGAGCAGTTCAATTTAGGGAGGATAGACTTTTCAAGAAATGGTGCTGGGGCAATTGGATGACCAGAGGCAGGAAAAGGAGCCTCGACCTAAACCTCACACTCGATGCAAACATCATCTCAAAATAGAGCATAGACACAAAATGGAAAGCAGAGAGCTGTGAAAATGTTAGAATAAAAATATAGTACAAAGTCTTTGGGATCTAGGGTCAGACAAAATTTTTAGTCTTGATTCCAAAATCTTGATCCATAAAAGGAAAAATGGAAAAAGTGGACTAATCAATAAAAGTGGATAAATCAGTAAAACATTTTGCTCTGCCAAATGCACAGAATGAAAAGACTAGTCAGTGATGAGAAATATATCTGAAAACCGTATATACAACAACAATCTGATATTTGGAATGCAGAGGAGCTCACAAAATTCAGCTGTTAAAATCAAACAGTTCATACACGGCTCCCATACATCACCCCCACCACAAATAACCTTGCATTGTTGTGAAACATTTGTAAAAAATTATGAAAGAGCATCGTCAAATATTACTACTAACTATAGTCCGTATCTTACATTTGGGGCATTTTTCTCCCAACCTACCCTGCTATTTTTTTTGTTGTTGTTCATAAACCATATAATTTATCTAAAGTGTACAATGAATGGCATTTGGCATAATCATCGAGTTATGCATTCATCACTTCAATCAATATTAGAGCATTTTCATTACTCCAAAAAAAATAAAAACCCCAGAAAAAAAAGCAAACCACTATCATACACGTTAGCACTACTAATTACACATCTTGTAATGAAGCCCTGTATGATGTTATGCAAGTTTGTTTTGTAAGTTCACAACTTTTACTATACACTTATTGTTTCTTTATGTTCATGTATGAATGATATATTTCAATAAATTGTTTTTAAAATGAAAAAAATCAAACAGTTCAATTAGAAAATGGCAAAAGACATGAACAAATATTGCACCTGAGAGAACACTGAGATAACATATTATCACATGAAAATATGGTGGCATGGCCAAATGATTAGCCATTGGAAAAATCAAATTTAAAATCACATTGAGATGTCATTATACACCCACCTAATATGATGGCTAAAATAACAGAGTGATGACTCCAAATGCTGCAGAAAATGTACAGCACCTGGACCCCTCGTACATGCTGGGGGAATGTGGAATTGTACCGCTGGATGAGAGGCAAGAGCAGGAAGTAAGGGCATTCTTTCAAAAATTCTCTCCTCCAGAAAGCCAGGAGAACAGAGACAAAAATTGTCAGAACTATGGAAATTTACCAAAAGCTTGTGGTACTCCAGGGAGGGTTAGTTCTAGAAAAACAAGTGAATCTTCGAAATGATAGCAAGCTTTGTCACCTTTTTGATTCGTCCTTTTCCCAACTCTCTGACCCAGCTGGAGAGGAGCCTTGCTAACTCACAGCCCAGATCAGAGTGAAAACCCGCAGGCTGTCAGCCCCTGGAGGAGGCAGCTTGGGTTTGCAAACTTCAATGCCTCATTCCCAGAGAAGGCAGTTATTTGACCTGATATTTTCCTGGAAGAGCCCACTTGGAAGGCTGTCTATCTTTGACCTGATTCAGAGCCCACACATGCGAAAACCTTTTCCCTGGGGGCATTTTTGACAAAATAAATAACAAGCCTTCATAACCTTTATAAGCCTAAGTTACAAGAGAAATTGGGCTCAGAAAACGGCTGTCAGTGGCAGAATTTTAACAGAACCCTGCGTTGCATGGAATAAAATAATAAAAGAATAAACCCTCCCTTATCTCTGTTGTATACAGTCAGCCCTCAGTCCTTTATCTTCCAACACCATTCTTCCACTCTTGGCTCTTTGATTGACTAGCCGTGTCCTTGGGTAAGTTCCTTACTTTTCCTGAGAAATAACCCAGCATGTGACTCATCACATTATAGGGGGCATGAAGGAAGATTAAGAAGGCTAATAGGTCAGCCCAGGGCCTGTCAGAGGCTGTCAACAGGCTTTCTTGGCCAATACAATGGGAAGCTTTATGAGTTTAGGATTTTCACTGATGTGGCTTCAGCTTCACCTTTGGTCACATTTCTCCAGGCCACAGAAAGGTAGAGGCAAAGCCAGCAGCTGCTCTGCAACCTGTCTGTCAATTGGGGAAAGTAGGAGACACTCTAGATGGGAAAACAGGAAAATGTGTTCTCTCCAGTCCCTCCAAGCCACACTGGATATCAGTTCGCTTGGTAGCTCAACTACCCACTAATTCTGCTGCCTAGTGCACTCACCCGTGGACTCATTAAAAGACTTCACCTCAAAAGTATGTTTCTGACCAACAGATGCCTATCTGCTGTATTTTAAATGTGCTTTTAAAAAGTCTGTTGGTGCTCAAGTAAGGCGTGGGTGAGGCACATGCACACACCAGGGATCCCCTAACATATCTTTATGCCAGCCTTCTACACTGACTGATGCCACATGCCTCCATTAAATTCAGTCCTTTGGTTGAACCCATAATCTCCTAAAATGGAATATTCGTGCTGTGTGTCAAGCACAATGTAATGAGTTTATTAGGGACTTCTACCAATCAGATTCCTGGGGACAAAGCCCTGAATGAAAGTTGGGTTTGCAAACAAAACGATAAGTTCCACACAAGGCCACTGGTTGAGGGGGAGAAGCTGGGTGTACATTCAAAATGAGGGTCCCTGAGCATATGGAAGGTGGGGGTTTACAGCAGACCACTCAGCTCCCTGCTGGTGAAGTGCAGCTATCCTGCCATTCATTGCTTTCAGCTGCAAAGTGACCCCAACACTCAAGATTTCTCTTCCTGCTATCACAATTGTCTTCCTGTCAGAGGCTGCAGATTTTATTGGGTCATGCCCTGTGGGCTCGTGTCAGTCAGATATGTTCAGCAAACTGGACTCAGTGTATTCGCTATGGAATCTGCAACAAATTGCTTGATATGACATTGTCCACCAACACTTGATGGATATGACATCATCTCCCAACATGGGTTTTGATGCTTAAGGTACCTCACAGGGGCTGGCATGTAAAAGCCCTCAATAAATGGGGTCACCTCCTCAAGACAGTTCCCAGGCCAAAACGTCCCTGGTGTCTTTGGAATCAAGGCAAATAACCACCTCATTTTATTTCTTTATTCTCATGAAAAGCAAGCACACAACTTGCATGTTTTATTACTCATTTTTTATTTCTTTTTAATTTCTTCATTATAATTTGTATTTGGGGATCTTGGTTTGAAAACTGATGTGAGAAGTACACTTAAAATCGTACCTGGTTATTATTTGTTTTTTGCCCTCTAGCTCCTGCCTCTCTCTAGAGGGTTTTTAACACACCTTGCCCTCCCTGCAGTGTCTCTTTCCACAGGCCTCTGTCCCCTCCATACAGGCCGGGCACCACTCTCTGCCACTTAAAGTCTCTCTCGGGGAATTAAGGTGACAAGATGAACCAGCCCTAAGTAGCTCCTGCTTTGTGGAGGTTGACAGCTCAGAGAACCTCAGGAAGCAGCAATCCCCATTATCAGTGTGATTTTGGCTTTCTGAGACCATGGGCACCTTAACTCAAATGCTCCCTCACGTAGAGTCAGGCTGAGGGAAGATACCACACAGTTGGCCAACTTCCACAATCAGCTCAGGAAAGTGGAACTGGTCATTGCAAGCCTCACCTAAACCTTGACATAGTTTCATTACTGGACTCCCATCACAACTAGAGGAAGCCTGCAGCTATCAGTGGCTGAGGTGGTGAGGGAAGGGAGATCTCTAAATAATAAAAAATAAATTTCAAAGCCCAGATTTCTGGGCTGTCTTTTGCTTCACAAGATTACAGAGTTGTGGGATTCCAAAGAGTAACCCGTGTAACCACTGAGGAATTTTCCTGACCCAAGGAAATGAAACAAATAAAATTTGTTTTTAACCAGAATGACAAGACAATCCAATGGAGCAAGAATAGTCATTTCAAAAAAATTCTGTAGGCTTTAAAGTATATTTCTTAGCTTAAATGATACAAATAGCATGGAGCTGGCATAAAGATGGACATACTGACCAATGGAACTGAATTGATGGTTCAGAAATAGACCCTCTCATCTATGGTCAAGTGATTTTTGACAGGGCTGTCAAGCCCACCCAGCTGGGCTAGAACAGCCTATTCAACAAATGGTGCTGGAAGAACTAGATATCCATATCCAAAAGAAAGAAAGAGGGCCCCTATCTCACAGCTTATACAAAAATTAACTCAACATGGATCAAATACCTAAATGTAAAAGTGAGAACCATGAAACTCGTTGAAGAGGGGGTACAACAAAGTTGGCGGAGGAGTAAGGAGCTCCAAGAATCAGCTCGTGCTACAGGGCAGTTAGTGGTCACCCAGAGCTATCTAAAGCACCTGTTTGGGGGCTCCAGGAGACCAGAAGAGCATCCTGCAACATAACATCCCTGAAGGAATGGAAGAAGGAGACTGCTCATCTGCAGAGAAGATTCCTAAGTAGAGCACTCCATGCCACAGAGGCCAGTGCCCATCCTTCACTGATGGTGTAAGACGCCTTGGGAGCTATTCTGTGGCTAGAGGTGGGAGGTTCATTTCCCAAAAACGGGAGGAAGAGACAGCTGGGCACCAATTTCAGCTACTGATTAGTAAATTCAGCGGACTAAAGTATAGTCCTAAGAACAGCTAAAGTTTGAACCTGTCCAAGTCAGAAAGAGGCTGGTAGCTGCCATTTTAACTCCGCCCCCGGCATGAGGGGAAGCAGGATGGACTGAAAATCACAGTGCTGGTAGGGACCTGCTTCTTCCCATCCAGATCGGATTGCAGCTCTAGCCCAAGCCCCAGCCCCACCTCCAAGAGGGAGTAAGCTGGAGGGACCTGTGCCAGCCTCTCCGGGTAACTGCAGGTACATTTGTCAGACACAGATTGATTAGCTGGACACCTGGGGCTCATCTCTGCACTCCAGTAAGGTAGGAGAGGTGTTGTTTTTCCTCAGTCTCTCTGGGCAACTGCAGGCACTTTCAGCCCACACAAACTGGTTTGTTGAACGCTTTCAATTCCATCTCCATCCATTCAACCCCATAGGATAGGAAGGGGCTGGGGTTACTTCAGTCTCTGGGAAACTGCAGGTGCTTCCAGCCCACACAGATTGTATACACGGGCACCTGTAGCTCCATCCCCACCTCCTGATAGGATAAGAGGGGAACTGGGTTTCCTCAGCCACTCTGGGTAACTGCAGGTGCTTTCGACCCACACAGACTGAGTAGTCAAACATCTATAGCTCCATCCCTGCCCCCAAGTAAGGTAGAAAGGGAGCTGTGTTTCCTCAGCCTTTCCAAGCAATGGAAGGCAATTTTGCCCTGCAGGCCTGGCTTGGTGGGTACCTCTCTGGACAATAGCAGGTACTCTTGGCCTACAGGGACTGAACTGTTGGGTGCCTGTGGATCCACGCCACCACCCAATAGGATAGGAGGGGGCTGGTGTTTCCTCAGCCTTTCTGGGCAATCCAGGCACTTTTGGCCTACAAGGACTGAACTGTTGGGCATCAGTGGTTCCATTCCCTCACCCTAAAGGGCAGAAGGGACAGTACACCCTCAGACTCTCTGGGCAACTTCAGGTGCATCTGGCCCACACAAATTAGATTGTTGGGCAGTCCAGAGGGCCCATCCCCACCCCTGGCAGGGAGAGGGGGGCTGGTGCTACATCAGTCTACCTGGGCAAGTGTGGTCATTTTGGACTCGCACTTCATAGAGTGCTGTCCACACCTGCAGGTCCATCCCTGACCCAGGCAGGGGAGGAAGGGGTGTGAAGCTTCATCAGTCTCTCCGGGCAACTACAGACAGTCTTGACCTGCGCAACTTGGATTATTACACATGCTTTGGCTCTGTCTCTACCCAGGCAAAGGAGAAAGGTGGGAGAAGCTTCATTGGTCCCTTGGGCAATGCAGGCAACTTCAGCTTCCACAGCTTACAGCACCAACTACATCCTTGGCTCCTACTACACAACCAGCAAGGAAGAAAGGGCAAGAAAGTTCTAAACAAAAAGAGAGAAACTGCATCCAGAATAAATGCATCTAGTAAGCCAGATTCCAAAACACCAACAAAAAACTGCAATCCATATTGAGAAACAGGAATATATGGCCCAGTTAAAGGAACAAGATAACCTCCAGATGACATAAAGGAGTTGAGACAACTAACCAAAGATGTTCAAACAAATCTCCTTAATAATTTAATGAGATGGCTAAAGAGATTAAGGATATTAAGACGACATTGGGTGAGCACAATGAAGAATTTGAAAGCATACACAGAAAAATAGCAGATCTTATGGGAATGAAAGATGCAATAAATAAAATAAAAAATACACTGGAGGCATATAATAGCAGATTTGAGGAGGCAGAAGAATCGGTGCGCTTGAAGATATGGCCTCCAAAAGTGAACATACAAAAGAACAGATGAAGAAAAGACTGGAAAAAATTTGAACTAAACAACAGCAAGAGACATGCAAACATTGGTGTCATGGGTGTCTGAGATGGAGAAGAGAAGGGAAAAGGAGCAGAAGGAATATTTGAAGAAATAATGGTAGAAGATTTCCCAACCCTATTGAAGGACATAGATATCCGTGTCCAAGATGCACAATGTACTCCCATCCAAATAAGTCTGAATAGACCAACTCCAAGATGCATATTAATCAGAATGTCAAATGAAAAAGACAGAGAAATCTGAGAGCAGCAAGAGAAAAGCAACACAACGTATAAGGGATACCCAATAAGATTAAGTGCCAATTTCTCATCAGAAACCATGGAGGCAAGAAGGCAGTGGTATGATATATTTAAGATACTGCAAGAGAAAAACTTCCAGCCAAGAATCTTATATCCAGCAAGATTTTCTTTCAAAATTGAGGGTGAGTTTAGAATATTCACAAATAAACAGAAACTGAACGAGTTTATCACAAAACGACTGGCTTTGCAGGCGATACTAAAGGGAATGCTACAGCCTGAAAAGACAAGACAGGAGAGAGAGGCTTGGAAGAGAGTCTAAAAATAAAGATTATATCAGTAAAAGTAATTAAAAGTCTCAAAAGAGTGATGAAAATAAAATATGACAGATAAAACCCAAAGGTCAAAATGGGTGAAAAAAAGAACTGCCTTTTCAATAATAAAATTGAATATTAATGGATTAAACTCCCCAATCAAAAGACGGAGACTGGCAGAATAGATAAGAAAATATGAGCCATCTATATGCTGTCTACAAGAGACTCACCTTAGACCCAAGGATACCAATATATTGAAAGTGAAAGGCTGGAAAAATATATTCCATGCATGCAGTAACCAAAAAAAAAAAAAAAGCCAGAGTAGCTATACGTATCTCAAATGAAATAGACTTTAAAAGCAAAACTGTTATTAGAGACAAGGATGGACATTACATATTAATAAAAGGGGCAAACCACCAGGAAGAAATAACAATCATAAATGTATATGCACCAAACCAGGATGCCCCAAGATACATGAAGCAAACACTGGCAAAACTGAAGGAAGAAATAGATGTCTCTGCAATAATTGTTGGAGACTTCAGTACACCACTCTTACCATTGGATAGAACATCTTGGCAGAGGATCTATAAAGAAACAGAAAGCATGAATAATATGATAAGTGGACTAAACCTAATAGGCATATACAGAACATTGTACCTCCTCAAACAGCAGTATATCTTCAAGAAGATATACAAAATCGACAAACCCTTTGCTAGGCTGAAGAAGAATATTACCTAGCTAGTGTAATATTTACAGTGGCAAAAACAGCATGGTACTAGCATAAAGACAGACACATAGACCAATGGAACCAAACTGATGGTTCAGAAACGGACCCTCACATCTCTGATCAAGTGATTTTTGAAAGCCCATCAAACCCACCCAACTTGGGCAGAACAGTCTATTGGACAAAGGGTGCTGGGAGAACTGGATATCCATAGCCAAAAGAAAGAAAGTGGACCCCTATATCATACCTTATACAAAATTTAACTCAAAATGGATCAAAGACCTAAATATAAAAGCTAGAACCATAAAGCTACTAGAGGAAAATGAAGGAAAACATCTTCAACACCTGGTGGTAGGTGGTGCATTCTTAAACCTTACACCGAAAGCACAAGCAACAAAAGAAAACATGGATAAATGGGACCTCCTCAAACTTAAACACTTTTGTGATTCAGAGGACTTTGCCAAGAAAGTGAAAAGGCAGCTGACTCAATGGGACAAAATACTTGGAAACCACATATCCGATAAGGGTTTGATTTCCATCCTATATAAAGAGATCATACAACTCAACAATGAAAGAGCAAGCAATCCAATTAAAAAATGGGCAAAAGATTTAGTAGACATTTCTCCAAACAGGAAAAATCTAGGGACTGAATAATACAGTGAACCCAGAGATGGATGAGAATTTTGGTTTATGATACAGATGCAAGAGTGTCTGTGAGCTAGAGCAGATGTACATCACTATTGCAGGGTGGTGGGAATGTGGGGAAGCATGGGAAAAATAGAGTTGGTGTGACCTATGGACTGTGGTTAACAGCAATACTGTAATATTCGTGCACCTATGCCAAAGATGTACTGTGTTGATAATGGGCAAGTATGGAAAAAGTGTGCCAAATGTATGCTATGGACCATGGTTGGTGATAATAGTCTGATGATACTATCTCATAATCTGTAACAAATGTTCCACCACGGTGTGGTATGTTGATGAAAGGGTGTTGTATGGGAGTTTTGTACATGTGCATAACTTTTCTGTAAGTTCACAACTTCTGTAATAAAAACATATCTTAAAAAATAATAATAGTGTGGGTTGGGGGAAAAATACACCAAATGTATGATATGGAGTGTAGTTAATAGTAAGATTTTGACAATATTCTTCCACAATTTCTAACAAATGTCTCACAACAATGCAAGGTGTTGATGGTGGGGTGATGTATGGGACCCCTATATGATGTTATACATGTTTGTTTTGTAAGTTCACAACTTTTACTATACACTTATTGTTTATGTATGTTCATGTATGAATGATATACTTCAATTAAAAAAAACTAGAAGAAAATGTAGGAAATCATATTCAAGATTGTGTGGTAGGTTGTGGTTTCTTGAAGCTTACACCCAAAGCATGAGCAATGAAAGAGAAAATTGATAAATGGGACCTCCTCAAAATTAAACACTTTTGTGCTTCAAATAACTTTGTTAAAAAGGTGAAAAGGCAGCCTACACACTGGGAGAAAATTTTTGGAACCACATATCCAATAAGGGTTTGATCTCCATGTTATATAAAGAGATGATTCAAGTCAACAATAAAAAGTCAAGCAACCCAGTTTTTTTAAATGGGCAAAAGACTTGATCAGAAATTTTTCCAGAGAAGAAATATAAATGGCCAAAAAGCACATGAAAAGATGCTCGACATCACTAGTTATTAGGGAAATGCAGATCAAAACTACAGTGAGATATCATTTCATGCCTTACAGAATGGCCATTATTCAAAAGGTGGAAAACTACAAGTGCTGGAGAGGATGTGGAGAAATGGGAATATGCCTTCACTGTTGGTGGGAATGTAAAATGGTCCAGTCTCTGTGGAAGACAGTTTGGTGGTTCCTCAGGAATCTGAATACAGAAATGCCATATGATCCAGCAATCCCACTAAAATATCGTATGGTCTCATGGACATGAACTAAATACGATGATTAAGGAAAAAGATGTGGCTCAAGAGATTGGGCTCTCGTCTACCACATAGGAGATTCAGGTTCGATTCCCAGAGCCTCCTGGTGAAAGACAAGCTGGCCCTCACGGCAAGCTGGCCTGCTCTGGCCCACACGGAGTGCTGGCCCATGCAGGAGTGCTGGCCCACACAGGAGTGCTGGCCGGCAAAGAGAGCTAGTGCAGAAAGATGATGCAACAAAAAGAGACACAGGAGAGACAATAAGAGACACAGCAAATCAGGGAGCTGAGGTGGTGCAAGAGATTTATTTTTTTTATTTTTTATTTTTTATTTTTTATTTATTTATTTTTTAAAGGATTTATTTATTTATTTACTTTTATCCATTTTTACACCCCTTCCCCCCCCCCCCGTTTTTGCTGTTTCTGTGTCCATTCGCTGGGCAACTCTGTGTCCATTTTCTGCCCTCTCTTCTCATCCTTCTCTTCCTGTCTTCACTGGGATTCAATCCTTGGAATCTCTGATGTAGGAGAGAGGCATCCTGCCCGCGCCACCTTAGTTGCTGGTTTTTCGGTGCGTCTCATCTTGCCTCTCCCTTGTGTCACTCTCCTATTATGTCATCATCTTGCTGTGTGGCTCGCGGGAACTGGTGGTGCGCCCGCGCACAGGGCCTGGCGGCCCACGCACCTTCTATATATTTTTAAAATTTTTACCAGGAGGTCCCGGGGATCGAACCCAGGTCCCTCCATATGGGAGATGGACGCCAACCAGATATAGCCCCCTGCTATATCTCTTAAGGTTGACCAGAGATACCTAGAGTTACAGTCTTTTCCCATACAGGATGGTCATATAATAAATCAGGCTTAGTTTATCACCAGCATTCTAAAAACCAAACCTAGGGAGGAAAACGAGGTCTGGGGACACATGCATGGTTTCTAATATAGCGAATGTTTAGCCCACCCTGATTATCACAGAATCAGGACAGTGAGAATATTCGCAGAGGTGCAAGAGATTTAATGTCTCTCTCCCATTCTGGAAGGTCCCAGGATCCGTTCCCCGTGCTGCCTAAAGAGAAGACAAGCAGACACAGAAGAACACAGAGAGAGCAGACAGTGAGCGTAAAAACAACGGGGGGAGGGAAATAAATAAATAAAATAACTCTTCAAAAAAATAAAGATATTAAAAAAAATAATAATAAATACAATGATTAAACTTATGAAGTCAAACTTTAGAGTATAGATTATTAGGAGATAGAATGTGGGTTGAGAAAGGGGAACTGATGCTTAATGTATGTAGAATTTTTTAATGAGGTACCAGGGGCTGGGGATTGAACCCAGGACCTCGTATGTGGGAAGCCAGTGCTCAACCACTGAACCATATCAGCTCCCGAGTTGGTTCCCTCGCTTGTTTTGCTTGTTGTTTGTTTTCATTTTCTTTAGGAAGCACCGGAAATCGAACCTGGGACCTCCCGTGTGGGAAGCAGGCGCTCAACTGCTTGAGCCACATCTACTCCCTATGTAGAATTTTAGATAAGGTTTATTATAAAAGTGTGGATTTGAATAGAGTTGATGGTAATGCATTATAGTGAATATAACTAACACTGCTGATTTATAAATGTGATTGTGGTTGAAATAGGTAGTCTAGGGACGTAAATATGATTTGAAAGAAAGCTAGAGGATAATCTAGGGACTGTATAGCATAGAGATCCCAGTGGTCGATCATGATTGTGGCTAATATTACAAATACAAGAATGTTCCTCTATTACAAGGTGTTAAGAATATGGAGATATATGGAAAAATGCAACTAATGTAATGTATAGAATGTAGTTAACAGTGATATCGTACTATTTTACAGCAATAGCAAAGAAGGTGCTGTATCAAGGCTAAGGGTCAATAATGGGGTGGTTTGAGGGGTATGGGAATTTCCCTTTTGGAGTAATGAAAACGTTCTGAAATGGACTGAGGTGATGACAGCACAACATTGTGATGAAACTGAGAGCCACTGAGTGTACACTTTGGATAGACTGTACAAGGCAGGGGACTGTATAACAGTGAACTCAGTGGTGAATGATGGACTGTGGTTAACAGTACAAATATGAAAACTTTCTCTCATGAACTATAAAAAATATACAATATTAACACGTGGTGTTAATAATAGGATGATTTGTGGCAAAACACACCAAATATAAGCTATGGACTGTAGATAGCACTAATATTATGACAGCATTCTTTCATCATTTGTAACAAATGTGTCACAACAATGTAAGGTGGTGGTGGGTCAATGTATGGGAATACTGTATGGTATGCATTATTGTTTTGTTAACTCACAACTTCTCAAATAAAAAAAAAATGGTCACAGGACATCAGGATATCCACAATCCCCCCCCCCAAAATGAAATTGGATCCTACACACAGCATACACAAAAAATTAATTCCAAATAGATCATATAGCTAATCTAAGAGGTAAAAATGTAAACCTCTTAGAAGAAAAGCTCCTTTAATATTCATGCCAATAATTTGACAATGGTTTCTTAGATACAATATCAAATGCAAGTGACGAAAAACTAGATAAACTGGACTCCATCAAAAGGAAAATTATGCTAAAAAGGATGCCGTGAAGAAAATGAAAACACATCCCACACAATGGGAAACAATTTTGCAAGTCATATATCTGATATGGGACTTGTATCCAGTATATACAAAGAACTCTCACAACTCAATAATTAAAAGACAAAAAATCCACTTTACATGTGGGCAAAGGATGTGAATAGTCATTTCTTCAAAAAAGATAAACAAATGGCCAATAAGGACATGAAACTATGTGCAACGTCATCAGTCAGTAGAGAAATGCAAATTCAAACCACCATGAGATACTTCATACCCACTAGCAGAGTTATTATAAAAGGCTGGACAATAAAAATAGTTGGTGAGAGTATGGAGGACTTGGAACACTGATATATTGCTGGTGGGAATATAAATGGTTTAGCCACTTTGGAAACCAACTTGGCAGTTCCTCAATAAAGCTGTTTTTTTTTGTTTTGTTTTGTTTTGTTTTGTTTTTAAAGGAAATCATAGCAAGAGTCTAACGACCTAGATGGGGGACAGATGATGGAACTAAACCAAACACCATGATGTTATGCTCTAATGTGCATTCAGGAAATGGGTAACTAATTCCCTGAGTACCTACCGAATATTCAGTGCTTTAAAAATTTATCTCATTTGATTTTCACAAAATCCCTGAAGGCAAAGCATAATTCCCATTTTGCAGACATGGAAACTGAAGCTCGGAAATGGGAGAAGGAGCTGAGTATCTTTTTGACTCCAAGCTTGGAGTCTTATTGCACAGAAACAGGATGTATAGTCCTGGTGCTGACTAGAAAGCAAGGAAATGGCTACTGTTGTATGGAAAGGGAAAGGTCTGGAGGATTATCAACCAACATTGGACCTTTAATTGTTACCCATGCCTTTTCATAGATATGGCTGGCTTTAAATTGAACTGTAGGTCTGTGTTCTCATCCCTGAAAGAAATGCACCTGAGAGGGTCTTCTAAGTGCAATGGAGGGCACTGGCTATCCCTCCCCTAGCTATTTCAGTGTACAATGGGAAGCAGGTCAAGGGGCTGCCACTTCTCTGAAGAGCGCTGCATTCCTAGTTTGTTCCAGGGCAGCCACCAGAGCTAACCTAATGCTTTTCTTTCTTTTTTTTTTAAAGATTTATTTATTTATCCCCAACCCCCTTGTTGTTTGTGCTCACTGTCTGCTCTCTGTGTCTGTTCATTGTGTGCTCTCTGTGTTTCCTCATCTTTCCTTAGGAGGCACCAGCAACCGAACCCGGGACCTCCTATGTGGGAGGGAGGCGCCCAATCGCTTGAGCCACATCTGCTCCCTGCTTGTAGTGTCTCTCATTGTGTCTCCTTGTTGTGTCTTGATGTGTCATCTCGTTGCATCAGCTCATTGTGCCAGCTCGCCATGCCAGCCCTTCCCATCAGCTCACTGTCTTGCTCATCTTCTTCAGGAGGTACCGGGAACCAAACCTGGGACCTCCCATGTGGGAGGCAGGCGCCCAACTGCTTGAGCCACCACTTCTATTCAACTATATTGGAATTTCTAGGCTGATAAATTAGGAAAGAAAAAAGAAATAATGCATATTCAAATTGGAAAGGAAGATGCAAAACTATCTATGCATATGACATGATTTTATATATACAAAATGCTAATGTCAAGTGTTGCATGTGCTATGGAAAACAGTTTGGTGGTTCTTCAAATATTAAACAAAGAATTATGATAGATTGCAGCAAGTCCACTCCTAGGTATATACACAAAAGAACTGAAAACATGTATTTAAACAAACATCAGTATTCATAGAAGCAATTTTCACAATAGCCAAAAGGTACGAATAGCACAATGCCCATCAGTTAATGAATGGACAAGTCAAAGGTGTTATATCAATGCAAAGAAATATTATTCAGCCATAAAAATGAATGAAGTACTGTTACAAGCTACTATGTGGATGAAACTTGATATATAATGATAAGTGGATGAAGTCAGCCACAAATGGTCATACATTGTATATGATTCTATTTATTTGGAACATCCAGAATATGTAAATCAATAGGGACTGGAAATAGATTGGTACATGTCAGGAAGTAGATTAGAGAATTATGGGGAGAGGGGAATGGGGCAAAGTGAAATCACATTGTTTCTATGCACTGTGAGTTCTCTTATGCCTTATAAGGCATAAACTCAAGAAAAATTTTCTCCATATTCAAACATTTACAGGTTCTCTATCCTGAAAGAGTCCTAAAGTGATGAAACTGAGTGGAGCTGGGAAAGAGACTATCTGCACACCTATGAAAGGTATAAGGTTTCTTTGCTGTGAGAATTCTCTTGTGTTTTGTTAAGTTGGATTTGTGAGGGAAGTTCCTTCACAATACGAGCATTTATATAGTTTCTTTCTTGTGTTCTTTTTCTGATATCTGGTGAAGTATATGCCTTGCAAGAAGCTTTTCTCACAAGTCCAACATTCAAAGAGTTCCTTCTCTGCCTTGTGAGGTCCCTGATTTGTAAGAAAGTGGGTTTGGCTGTCACTTCTGGCTTCCCCACACTAAGAGAAGGCATAAGATCACTCCCACTCATGAGTCCTTTCATGTACAACAAGCTGTGAACTACTTGAGAAACTTTTCCCACAATCAGGACACTTAGGAGGAACCTCTCTGGTGAATTCCTTGGTGGACCTATGAGCTACAATCTCCCCACACTCAGGGCACATTTAGGGATTTTCACCTGTGTGTGTTCTCTGGTGCCTGTTGGAGTTACAAGGGAAGATTTTCCCTTGTCCGTTGCATTGGTAAAGCATATGGCTTATGCCTTATGGAGTGTGCTGGCGGGCAGGGTAGGAAGTAATGTGGGCATTTTTACTGAATCTTTTTCCACATTCAAGACAAATATGAGCAGAGGCTCATATATGTCTTGAATGTGGAGAAAGAAAATTTTTCTTGAGTTTATGTGTGTAGGGACAGAAATTGTGGGTTCCTACCAAAGATTTTGCCACACACCACACCCACACACAGATTTTTTAAAATTGCTTCTATTCTCTGGTGCTAAATAGGGTAAAGAGGTCAGAGAATGCTTTTCCATACCAGGGATATAAATGGAGTTTCTTTGACTGCATTTCCTTCAGTCTCCCCAGTTCTCTGCAGTTTGGGGTTCCCACTAAGGACTGCTCCATTTGATCATCTGGGGAAGACTCCCTATGTCCTTCTGATCTGTTGTGGTGTCCTTTATGCCCAGGACTCTAGGGAACACCACGACTGGCACAGCCAGGGAGCAGCATCTAAGGGTGGCTGTTCTCAGGGGGAAAGGGACTGGGGAATTTTCTAATCTCTCTTCCCCTGGTAGAGACAGAGAAAAGCCTTACATTAATCCTATACTGGAGAAAAGGAAACCATAAGTTTCTTCTACTGACTTTAAGTCAGAAGCCCATAAGCAGCTAATACTGCCTCATTTTTTCCCCCCTATAGGGGCCATCAACTAAAAAACTGGAGCTCAAAACAGTCTTGGAATTCCTCTGTGAGGTCTCCACCCACCTCACCAATTTAGCCCTCACTGAAAAAGCTGTCCTCGATTTTAGGCAACACAGCAGTGGGAGAGTGATATGGAGAACCTGGAGATGCTCCCAAAGACAAAAAACAAACAAACTTAAAAAACCCAGCAGTAAACCCTTTGCCGAAATAGTGTAAATGTGTTTACACTTGTGATTCACTTTACCCAAACCTAATGTATGAAACCAAAATGCAGAGTGATTTTTTTCTCCCAGTGTGTGCTTCATGGTAGTTGTAATTGTAATGTACATACAGCCTTAATCTAAGTTCCTTGATTTTTAAGATATTCTCTAACTTTATCACGGAAATTTTCAAACACACAGGAAAGGTAAAAAAAAAAAAAAAAAGATGCACAAAGACTAGCTGTATACCCTCCACCACATTCCAACCATTAGATTTTCATTCATACTTTATGGGCATCATTTTAAATCTCTGCATAATAGTTCAGCACATTGATGCATCAATTAATTTATATAGCCAATCCCCTATTTGGAGTGTATACATTGGTTCCAAATACCCCAAATTATAAATAGCACTCGATGAAAACCTCTGAGCACAAAGACTCTACTTCCTGAACTTTTAAGGGCTGTAACAGCTGGTAAACTGGGAGGTTGAAGCCAGTGCCCCTGAAATTTTCAACCTTGGGCAAGGGCTTCAAGATACCAATGGAGAACAGAACATACAAGAGAAGTCACATGAACAAGCACCTTAAAATGGGAAGGAATAAAAACTTGGAGCATGCACAACACCCAGAGACAGATGCTGTGGGGGAGGCAGATGGGGGAGGGGGATGCATAAGGGGATTATGCCACCAAAAGAGTCCTTCAAGAGAAACGTTCCCCAACCCCACAGCCTGGGGATCCTGCCACAAATAGCTCCCCAAACTGGAAGCACTCTTCTTCCACAGTGCAGCAGAATCCCTTTCCTCACCTAGAGACACATATTGGGGTGGCCTGCAGAGACTCTTGAAGGTTCTCCCCAGCTTCATCATCAAGGGTGAGTGGAAGCACCAGCCAGAGTAAAAATATAACACCCACAGGCTCTGAAAATCAGATTGTCATTAAACACACATCCCATGAGAGTAGGCTAGGACCAGCATGCCAAAGCTAAACAGGCTGACTGTGTGATAAAAATTTTAAATAGGACCCCTTGTTTTCTAGCCAAGAGGCAAGCATGTAATTGAAAATCAACCTTCATACATGGACCCAGGAGAATCACAACTTGATTGAGAAAGGACAATAAATTGATGCTAATACCAAGAGGAATCAGATGTCAGATTTACCTGGGAAGGAATTTTAAGATTCCTTCAAAAAATTAACAAGCAGTTAAAAATTCTCTTGACATGAAAAAATAGAAAATTTCAGGAAAGAAATAGACTTTATAAAAAAAGAATAAAAGTGGGAATTATAGAACTGAAAAATACAATAAAAGGGGAAAATGACCTCATTAGTTGCCTCAATAGACTGGAGGTGACAGAGGACAGAATTCGTGAACTTGAGGGCACATCAACATTTACCCATTCCGAAAAACAGAGAGAAAGGAGACTGAGGACATCAGTAAATAACAATGCTTGTGGGACCCGTGGGACGAGAAGACAAGCCAACATCATGTCATTAGAGTCCTGCGAGGAGAGGGGGAAACAGAGGGTGTCCAATGAGGGCTGGAAGGAACCATGCCGGGAACCTCTCCATATATGGCAAAATATAAACGCACAGATTCATTTGAAGAGTGAACACCCAACAGGACAACACAAACTCCACCAACACAGAGAAGCTTGGGGCTCACTGACCGGGTGGAAATAGCTGGAAAGACGGCTGTCACCTGCTCAGGTCGCTCAGGGGCAGCACGGGGGGCTGCCCGGCAGAGGACGCTGCCGCCCGGCCCCGCCCCGCCCCGCCCCTCCCCTGGGGCCCCTGAGGAGGTGGGACCGGAAGCAGGGGCACTTCCGTTAGCGGCTTGGCGCCTCGCGGAGGCCCCGCCCCCGTCAGCTTGCACGTGGGCCCTGGGCGGGAGAGCTGGCCAGAGCCCTGCGCTGAGGAGGTGAGTCCAGGGCGGCCGGAGGGCGTGGCCGTCCCTGCGGCGAGGGCGCGGGTTGGCTGGGCTCCCTCCTCAGCCTGGGCTGCGCCAATTGGCCACCGCCATCCCGGACCCGCCTGGAGGGCGCGGGGAGGGGCGACCATTGGTGAGCACCCCTCGGCCTCGGGGCCAGGTCGGCGTCTTGGCTCCCTCTTTTCTGAGATGGTTTGGGGGGGGGGTCGGGGTCGCCCCTCTCGGCCTTGCGATGTCGCCGAGGGGCGCCCGGGGGTCTGCTCCCGCGCCCCAGAATCCGATTTGAGCCCTGATTTTGAACTTTTCAGGGACGGGTCTCTTTTGCCTTTCTCCACGTGCCCTGTTTTCACACACAGCTTCGTTCCTCGGCCCTGTGAGGGCAGGATCAAGACGGGGGTTGGGGAGAGAAAACCCTTTTTAGCCCTCTTGTGAACTTTTCATTGGGGGTGTAAAGGAAACTTATCATTGTTGTGTGAAGTGTGGAGGGAACTTTTTAATCTGAGTGTGAGGGGAACATTTCATCGAGGGTGTGAAGAGAACTTTTCGTTGGGAATTGAAGGGAACTTCATTGGGGGTGTGTAGGGAACTTTTCATTTGTGGTGTGAGAAGAAGTTTTCTTTAGGGGTATGAAGGGAACTTTTCATTGGGAGGGGCTGATGGAAGGCAATTCGGAGTGTCAGGAAAATAGAAGTTCCCAGAAATGAGTTGTGACAACCAAAAACCTTTTATTGAGCACCTGCTCTGTTCCGGCTATGCTGCAATTCGCTTTCCAAGCAATTGGATATAAGCGGCAAATTTTATGAAGCAGATGCTATTCTAACATTACAGATAATGGCACTAGGGGTCAGTTAGGTAACTTCCTCAGGGTCACGCAGCTAGCAGGTGACAACCCCCTAGATAATGTGTCGCTGAAATTCAGGCTTCCTCATGATTAAGGGTGACTTGGGGGCAGAAAGTATTGGTTTTTAATGACTGGCTGGGAAGAGTGTCCTGAGCATTTAGTTTTCCTTGTTCCACTCCAGTAGAGAACAGGCACACAAGGCATCAGGGCAATTAAGAGACAGAGAACCCAGAGCACATGGGGGCAGGTCTGGGTCTTGAGACTTGTTGAGACAGGTAAGGGTCCACCTCTGTGACCTCAGAGTTTCTGCTGAGACCATTTTGATTTTTTGTAGACATTTGATTTGCAGAAAACTGTAAATTGTAAGCTCATTACTATTTCTCTAAGTTGCTACGTCTTGCACAAATTATTCAATCCTGCTAAGCCTCAAACCTCAACTGTATCAGAGGATATTCCTAGTACCCACCTCCTAAAATTGAGTGAGGAGTAAAGGAGCTAATATATGCAGGGTGCTGAGGACAGTGCCTGGTGTGTAGTATGAACTCAATAAATGTCCATTTAGGCAAAAAAACACATGAAGAAATGCTCAACATCAATCATGATTAGGGAAATGCAAATCAAAACTACAATGAGATATCATTTCACACCTATCAGAATGGCCACTATTAAAAAGACAGAGAACTACAAGTGTTGGAGAGGATGTGGAGAGATAGGAACACTTCTTCACTGTTGGTGGGAATGCAGGATGGTACAACCACTATGGAGGACTGTTTGGCAGTTCCTAAAGAAGTTGAATATAGACTTGCCACGTGACCCTGCAATACCACTACTGGGTATATACCCAGAAGAACTGAGAGCAGTGACACGAACAGACATCTGCACACCGATGTTCATAGCAACATTATTCACCATTGCCAAAAGTTGGAAACAACCCAGGTGTCCATCAACAGATGAATGGATAAACAAACTGTGGTCTATTCACACGATGGAATATTATGCAGCTGTAAGAAGAAATGAAGTCATAAAGCATATGGCAACATGGATGAACCTGGAGGACATTATGTTGAGTGAAGCAAGCCAGACACAAAAGGACAAATACTGTATGAATGCACTACTATGAACCAAATATATTGTGTAATATATTGTTTGATTTAAAAAAAAAATTTACATGTATCCATTACATTTAATTGAGAAATGTAAACAACAACAAAAAAAAATCCATGCCCTTGACTCATCAGAAAATAAATAAATAAATAAAAATAAAAAATAAATGTCCATTTATACGTATGCAGCGCAAAGTTCCGATAGCTTGCCTACTGCAGTGGCTTTTTCTCAGAGCAAAGCCACTTGGAATGCCACACATGACAGGGGGAATGGGGATGGTAGCAGGACTACACATATGTAGAGATGAGTCAAAAGAGGGGTTGCTGATTGGCTGCCCTCGCAAAGCACAGCTCTAGTTAAGGTCCCTTTCATTGAAGGCTATTCAGGGGTATTTAAGCCAAAGGACTTCAGGGTTTTTCAAAAGTATTGTTATTTAGTATCCCTCCCCCTTTTCTTTTGAGTCTTACCTATATTTAGAAACACCAAACAGTTGTTAGTGGATTGGGAATGGCATTAGAGGCCAGCACATCTGAAGGGCAGGTGTTCCTCTCATGCGGTAGGTGGAATTCTAGAGCAGAGCTGTCAGATGTAACTTTCAGCAATGGTGGTGATTGAGTATATGGAATGAGGCTAGTTTCACTGAAGTACTGAATTTTTAAAAAATTAATTGAAGCTTAAATAGCCACATGGGGCTAGTTTCAACCATATTGGATGACAGAGTTCTTGAATGGGTGTGGCGATATTGTAAAGCTTTTGGAATTGTATGCAAAATTGAATGTGTATGTGTATTTTCCTAGGGAGTAAGTTCATAGCTTTCACCAGATTCTCAAAACTACCAAAAAGATTAAGAACTGATACCTTAAGGCTTTGGTGAAAAAAAAGATATCGGTGGTAAGAATGTCCTCTCCTAACCATTGCTGTTTCTTCTTATATTTTCCTGTCCTCAGCTGTAGGTGGCTTTGAATTGGCATCTCAGACTTCAGTTCCCACATCAATTCTAAGTCACTGGAAGGGGGCGATGGCTGTGATACTGGGTTGTGCAATCCAGGCCTCCCTGAACCAGGGCTCCATGCTTCAAGAGTATGATTCTGACTGTGAAGTCTTCCGTCAGCGCTTCAGGCAGTTCCAGTACAAAGAGGCAGCCGGGCCTCGTGAAGCTTTCAACAAACTCTGGGAGCTGTGCTGTCAATGGCTGAAGCCAAAGATGCATTCTAAGGAACAAATCTTGGAGCTGCTGGTGTTGGAGCAATTCCTAAGTATTCTGCCCACCGAGATAGAGACCTGGGCGAGGCTGTACAGCCCAGAGAAGAGAGAAAAAATATTGGCATTGATAGAAGACTTAGAGAGGGAACTTGAGATACCAAAGAAGCAGGTGAGATAATAGTTTGGAATGTTTGTAGTTAGACTGAAAGAGCTGGGACTAGATCAGACATTTTGTCCTGATATTGTTCCTAAGCAACAAGATTTCTCTAAAGCACATTTCATTTTTTTTCTTATGCTGAAGTCAGCACATGGATCAGCGGTTGTCAAGTCTATCAGACCCAATTCCCCTTTTAAAATACATATTTTGCAATGGCCCCTCTACTGTCCTAAAATGAGAGTCATAGATATCGTAATCCATCTACCATCATATATAAAATAAAAAATATCAGTTTAATGTTCTGTGTCTTACAGGGCAAATCCAGCCCACCTCCTGCTTTTGTACAGCCCATGAGCTATTAATGGTTTTTACCCTTTTACGGGATTGTTGAAAAAAATGAAGAAGAAATTGCATAAGCAACAGACCAACTGTGGTCCACAATGCCTAAAATCTTTACTCTCTGTCCCTTTACAGAAAAAGTTTGCCAATCCCTGAGTCAAGTGGAATGTATTTGGAATATGAGGGAAAAGAAAGAGTAAAGCAATTTATTATGGAGAGATATGTATTTCAGTATATGCATGTCTGGGCTTGACTGCACCTGAAGAAAGAAAAGTAGTCAGATACTCGCATCTATGCATAGAATCCCTGTGAATGCAATTACCAGAAATTCAGACTGAGACAGGTCAAATATTGCTGCTGGTCATGGGATTTTCCAAAATGGGAGTTAACTCTTGGCAAGATTCTGAACAAATAATACTATAGTCTTCCTTGATTTTCACAGTAGTGCATTCCTAGAAAATTCAAGTTGTGCTACAACTATGTGAAAATATTTTGCATGTGTATGACTTAACAGGGTGCTGTTCTGACATGTATTTTTTACCTACATGAACGCTTGAGCAGGAAACACAAACATTGTTTATGATATGGAACAATTTTTTCTTGTGAGTTGTACTCCAATCTTGGGCCCTCCAAATTCAAATAACCACCATGTGCCATTGTGTCCTAAACATCCCATGGGGGGTGGCACTGCCCCACATGGAGAACTGCTGTGGAGACCCTCTGTTTGTGGAGTACCTTAGCCAAGCACACGGCAGACTCTGGGAGAATGAGGAATGGCCATGAAGATGATTCTAGCACTAAGTGTTGTTGGGGCTTCTCAACACGTTAGCTTCCGGGCACTTAGCCTACCTGAACAGGAGCCTACAAAGTTTCCTGCTCTCCAAGTATAGAAACAATTTGTGGTTTTCCATTCTTTCTCTCCTCTTTGTACTGTTTATTATATAAGATTTTAGATTCTTACGGTTTTAGTCTTATGCTGCCCAATACAGTAGCCACTAGCCATGTGTGGCTCTTGCACATGTAAAATGTGGCTCATCCAAATTGGGATATGCTGTAAGTGGAAAATGTACACCAGATTCTAGGGGCTCTGCATCATAAGATATGTGAAATATTTCATTAATAATTGTTCATATTGAGCACAAGTTAAAATCAGCATATTTTGAATATGAACATACTCTTAAGATTGTCCTCTCAATTTAAGTTTTATTTTTTCATATGGCCACTAGAAAATTTAAAATTACACATGTGGATATCATTATATTTCTACTGGATGATGCTTTCCTAGACATTAGAGTATTGGTTTCTGGCATTTCACCCAGATGCACAGGCAAGAAATGCTCTTGGAAGAGAAGGAACCAATGGGAACAGCAAAAATACCAGTACACTTTGAACCAAAGTCACCTACGCTCCAGGTTATGGGACCTTCCCAAGACAGCATACTGGCAGAGGAGTGGCTCACACAGCAAGGACCATCAGAGCCGAACTATTGTGCTGCTGGGGGATATCAGCCCTACCTGAAGCCTGGTAAGTCAAGGTTTGAGTTTTGTATCTTTTGTTTTTGTTTTGAGAGAGCAAGCACTCTGAAGGGTTGGCATTGTGGTCAGGCTTAAAAACACTGATTAGCCATCTCATAAATAGTCAAAGGAGAGGAAAGCTCTCTGGGATAGCAAGGAAAAAAGCATATCAGGCACCCCTTAATCTAATGATCCTGTCTAAAGGCCTTTGATCAGCAATGATAGGCAAGGAAATTTTGGGAAAATGGATACTGTGGATAAGGATGCATTTCCTGTAGCAAATTTAATCAATGTGATCTGTGATGTTGTGGGTCCTGAAGGGTTTCTGTCACTCTTGGGGACCTCCTCAGTTGCTCTTATGGGATAACCCTTTCCAACTTATTACTTTGAGTTATATATACTGTCCTTCAAGCATTGAAAATGATTGAATTACTTACAAAGTTATAAACCAAACATCTATCTCATTAAATCATAACCTAGAACAATAATTCTAAAGTGCAATGACCAGACTCTCTGTCTCTCTGTCTCATCTGGGGTGCATTTTTATCAAGCTCTGCAAGTGAATAAAATGCACATTAAAATTTGAGAACCACTGATCAAGACCCTACAAGGGTTAGCCCTAGAGGATGAAGTCCAGTTGGAGAAAGAAACCTGGACCACATTGTCGCCCCCCGGGCTGCAGTTGAGCTAGCCATACCCTCAGCCCGGGAGACCAGCGACATTAGGAAAATGACAAGGTACATTTGTTTTCCTACCAGATCCTGAAGACCGCGGTGATCCCGCCGGCAGTGCCCCACGTTGGGCGCCAAATGTCGCCCCCCGGGCTGCAGCTGAGCTAGCCATACCCTCAGCCCGGGAGACCAGCGACACCACATAGCCTGGTTCCTGCTGTGTTTAAAGTTTAGGCCAAACTGTGACCAGAAACCTCTCTACTTTGTCCCCCTCCCAGGCACAGGTGTGACAGGGTGGCACTTTCAAATGAAATACTGAGAGAACAAAGGAGACACAAAATTTGAAAATAAGTCAACAAGAGTCTAAGATACTATATAGGGGTTTCTGATCTATCCATAACTAGATCACTGCCAGCGCTTAGCAGTTTTTTCCCCTTGCATACCTTAACCTTTATTCACTCAACAAATATATATGAGCATCTATTAATAGCCAGGCACCATGCGTGAACCTGGGGATTCATTAGTACCCAAGACAGACCCAGTCCCTGCATTCCTGGAGCTTATAGCCCTGTAGAGGATTCAGGTATGTAAATAGCTAACCCTACAAAGATGTGATGGAGGGAGTAGGATGAGGGTGGGAGTGCACAGGAGACCCACCTAGCCAGCCTTTGGCAGAGAGGGAAGACTTCCTGGAGGAAGAGGGATCTAGGTTCTAAGCCATATGCTGAGTTGGAGTTTGCTGGGTGGAGTGGTGGAAGTGGGCAGGGGAGAGGGCTCTGGGCAGAACACATAGCATACTCAAAGGCTCAGAGATGGAGGAAGTGGGTACCCTTGAAGAACCAAGAGCATTTCACTCCAGCAGCCATGTGAGTGGCAGTGGAGAGGAGAAGAGGGGGTGGCAATAGATGAACCTGCAGGGAGAAGCAGGGGCCCGGATCATGAGAAACTTTTTCAGCCTGTTGAGGAATTTGTGCTTTATTACCTGGGTAGTGGGGAGCCATTAGCAGTTCTTAAAGAGGGGATAGATATCAACAGATTTGCATTTAAGAAGATCACTGTGGCTGAAATAAGAGTAAGACTGGAATCAGGGACACCGTGTAGGAGGTTGCTGTCATCATTCAGGTGAGAGAGGACAGTTTTTAAAATTTGATTCATATCAGTTTGATGGAGAGAAAAGGTCTGATTCAAAAGATATTTAGGTGGTAGAAATTATAGGACTGGGTGTTGGAGTGAGGAAGAAGAAGGGGTTAAGGATGGCATCCATCATTTCTGGCCGGTGAACTGGGTAGATGGTTATTAGTCACTGAATAGAGGACCCTGGAGCGGGAGCAGGTTTGGTTTGGTGAAGGTCAGTTTAGATTGAAATGTGGTGTTTGAGGTGCTTATAGGTCTTCAGATAGAAGTGGCCAATCTGGAATTTGAGAGTGCAGGATTCAGAATTGAGATTTGCAAGCCAAAGGTTTATAAAAGTTCAGTGATGTCTTGAGGGCAGTTGAGAGCTTCCTAGTATTCTTTCCAATCAGAAAGCACGAGGCCAATGGGCAGACTGGGAGACATCATGACAGACAAGATCATTATATGAATTCAAGATTCACAAAGCGTTTTAGGTACCTTGCCTGGTTCCCTGCTTTCCAGTCTACCCACATGGGAACTGATACCCTAGATACTGTGACCCATTTGCATCGGACGCCCAGAGATATTCTAGCGCTGATGCCTACCCAACGCTCTTCCCATTTCCTCTGGTTTCCGTTCTGAGAGCCATCTCTCTTCTGCTGGTGCCTGGCAGACTATGGTGAAGGGCACAGTGAATCATCTCCCCTCTCATGTAAGACTCCATGCTGTACTGGGGAGAATGCCTTGGTACCTTCCTGGGCTAACTGCAGGACTGTATCTTATCAGCACAGGGCCACAGCACCCATAGAATGTGATTATATATCATAAAGTAATAGGGTAGCTGTTTGTCGAGAAAATGGTCCCTCTTTCTGCATTTAATCAATTTGTCCAGGTGCCATTTTTTGGTAGCTTACTTTACCAAGTGTTGCCCATGTGAAAGGCATGGACTTTCTCTTGTTGTTGCATGAAAGTACTAAAGAGGAAAATCCCACAAGGACATATATAGAGATATTATAATCAAAGAGGATTGTATAAACTGTCATTTATATTCCAATTTTTACAGTGCCTTCATTTCATAGTGTATTTAGAGTAAAAAAATCTGTATTTTTGTACATATGCCTGCAACAAGTGGAAGAACCTAGGTGGTAATCTTCAATTATAAATCTTTCTGCATATGAGTTACAATTCTCCACCTTGATTTGCTCTTCTTATCAACAGTGCCTCGTAAAATATCACACACATTGCCAAGCATCGATATTGTCCTTGATTTTTTTACAGTTTTTTACTTGCTAAAAGGCAAGGGAATTCGGTGTATTTCAGAAAGGATAGTAAGAATGAGTTAATTAAACAGGTAAAAAATGCAAGTTGGGGGAAGCGGCTGTGGCTCAATCAGTAGGGCTTCCGTTTGCCATATGGGGTGCCCTGGGTTTGGTTCCCGGGGCCTCCTGGTGGGGGTGGGCCCGCCCGCGCAGCGTGGTTGGCTGGCCCAGCGAGCGCGGGTAGGGGGGGGGAATGAATGAATAAATAAATAAAATCTTTAAAAAAAAAATGCCAGTTGGAGGAGAGCTAACGACCCCCTTCTCATCTTGGTTTAAAGTGATGTATTATGGTTTACAAAATGATGTAATTCTCATTGCTCCATTATTTCATGATTACTTAAATTTCGACTGTTCTTAAATGACCATTTCCATGATGTGTTAAACGAATCTCATTCTATTGTAGATTGAGTGGAAAGCATAGGAGAGTGGTAAAATGGAGGGGAAAAGTTTTTAAATAACTGTTTAAAACTTGATTGTGTATTAAAGTTTGGAAATCTTCCCTGTCAGCAGAAAGCTAAGTTGTTGGGTATATAGAGAATGAATGAATGTGTGTGTGTGTATGTGTGTGTATACATAGATAGGTAGATAGAGAGATAGATTGTTGATTGATTTATACATGTATGTATGCATGTATATATATATCCATTGCAAAAAAAAAAAAAAAAACAAGGATGTTTTGGAAACATCCTCCATTAGTAAGTAACTAAAGGTAGGTTGCATGCCTCCTGAAGAACAGTAAACCTAAGCTAATCCCTTTTATCCCATTTTTGGAATACAGCATGATTTACATAAATATATTCCTGAGAAAGAAAGTCTGTGAAGCACTTTAACAATCATTTTGTGCAAAACTTTGCTACAGTTAGATACTTGTCAGTGAGAAAGAAGCCAATATAGAAAGTCAAAACAAGATTGTTTACAGGTAATTCAAGAAAACTACTGTAATATGAGGGTCTACACTTTGTTAAAACACTGACCTAGTATTTGAAGATTGGATCATTTAAGGTCAGAGATCTAGCAGTATGTGTTTATGGTTTTAAAATAGGATTATCGTTATTCTACTTACCTACAGGAATTCTTTGTAAATTTGAAAGAAGATCTCTGAAATATTTCAATAAAATATTGAAAACTTTTAAGGGTGAAAACTTAAGAAATCAGGTAATGGAGGCATCAGAAAGGAAGAGAAATGTTCAAGAGTTTTGAAGGGATCACTATAAAATATAAATAATACAAAATACATATGCCTACACACACAGCTGACTAAGAGAAGGAACTGAGCTCAGTGCTATGCAACCTGTGAAGAATTTCATTTCTGCAATAGAAAATTATCTATGAGACATTAGTTTAAAACAAACAACCAATGTGAATATTCTCACTGTCCTGACTTTGTGATAATCAGGGTAGGCTAAACATTCGCTATATTAGAAACCATGCATGTGTCTCCAGAGCTAGTTTTTCTCCCTAGGTCTGGTTTTTAGAATGCTGGTGATAAATGAAGCCAGATTTACTATATGACCATCCTGATGGGAAAAGACTATAACTTTGGGTATCTTTGGTCAACCTTAAGAGATATAGCAGGGGGATGGATGTGGCTCGGATGTTGGACATCCATCTCCCATATGGAGGGACCTGAGTTCGATTCCCAGGACCTCCCAGTAAAAATTTAAAAAAGAAAAATATAGAAGGCGTGTGGGCCACTAGGCCCCGTGCGCAGGTGCGCTGACAGGCCCCACGAGCCACACAGCAAGATGATGACATAACAGGAGAGTGACACAAGGGAGAGCCAAGACGAGACACACCGAAAAACCAGGAACTAAGGTGGCACTGGAAGGAGGACACCTCTCTCTCACATCAGAGATTCCGAGGAACAAATCCCAGTGAAGACAGGACGAAAAGAATGAGAAGAGAGGGCAGGAAACGGACACCGAGAGTTGCCCTGCGAATGGACACAGAAACAGCCAAAAAGGGGGAGTGGGGAGTGGTAAAAATGGATAAAAGTAAATTTAAAAATAATAAATAAATAAATCCTTTAAAAAATGTATAGGGGAGGAAGATATGGACTACTAGTAGTAATATCTTGACGATGCTCTTTCATGATTTGTTAACAAATGTTTCACAACATTGCAGGGTGTTTGTGTGGGGGGTGATGTGTGGGAGCCCTGTGTGATGTTATGCATGTTTGTTTTGTGAGATCATGATGTTTACTGAACACTTATAGTTTATGTATGTTCATGTATGAATGATATACTTCAATAAATTGTTTTAAAAACAAAACAAAAAACAAACAAAACCTTATTGTAACTCAAGCCAGCCACTTCTAATTGCTAGAGTTAGGTAGTAATAGCACAATATCTATAGTCACTGAGAAATCAACAGAAGAAGTGCTGTTTCTAAAATTATAAAATATATTCTGCATTTGAAGATGTGGAGTTCAAAATACCACATCAAATTTGGAAATCGTTTTCAGTTGCCAAAGCATTTGGTTCTTTCGTCTCAGTTGGGGAGGTTTCACTATGGAAATTGCCGAACTCATATCTTTTTGGTGATGAAAAATATGAGCAATCAAAAGTGAAAACAAAATAGAAAAAAATTCCTCTCTGAAAAGCTTCAGAAACCCCTTGTGTTGTTTTTTTTAAAAAAAATTTAAAAAGAAACTTAGACTACATAAATGTTACACAAAAAATATAGGGATTCCCATACGCCCCACCTCACACACCTCACACAACCTCCCACATAAACATCCTTCATTAGTGTGGCACATTAATTGCAATCAATAAACACATCTTGGGGCTTTGCCATTAAGCATGGACCATAATTCACATTGTAGACCATACTCCCTCCCACACAGTTCTGCATGTTATATGATGATATAAAATGGCCTATATCTGTCATTGCAATGTCACTCAGGACAATTCCCAAGTCTCAGAAAAGCCCCTGTATTACAACTGCTTTTCCCTCTCCCTGCCCCCAGAGCCTCCAGTGGCCACTGGCTCCACATCAGTGTTGTAATTTCTTCCATTGCTTGAATCACAATAGGTCTATAGCAGAATACCAGTAAGTCCACTCTAGTCCATAGCTCTTCGCCCCATCCTGAGGATTCTGGGGTGGTGATGTCCACTCCACCTCCAATTGAGAGGGGGTTTATATCCCGTGGGGATGATGGATGGGATTATCCTGCCTGCAGCTGCAGATTCTTTCCGTTCCCTGGGATGGCTGTTGTCCATCATCATCTCCCCGCCAGTTGTCCTGGGTGAGTCCAATGAGCTTTAGAGTAGGAGTTGCTGTTCCACCGAGGTTCCAGGCTCAGCTGCACATGGACAGCCCAAAGACTCAAGTCTGTGGACGTACACCTACAAACTCCAACACCAAGTATAGGTTTGAATAGAAGGGACAGATGAGCCATGTGCAGAGAAGACATAGTTGAGTCCAACTCTGTCACTCTCCAGAGCACAGAGTCTTTGTTATTGTAACTGTGACAAAGATATTACCTGAGCCTGCGGTGGGGGAAACAGTCATCATTAAAGCACCTTCTCTGTTAATTCAAACTGTTTCTTCCCTATCTGCATTAGATATCTGTTGCTACATATGTTGTTTGATGCTGGATGAACCACAGAAAATCATGTCCTTTGAGCTAATCCATTCTTGTGCTGTGATCCATTTGTAGGTGGGACCTTTTGATTAGATCACTTCACTTAAGGGCATTTTGATTAGATTACTTTGATAAGGCATAGCCATGGGTGGTTCCTAGTTGGAGTCTTTTATAAAGGGGATAGATACGGAGAAAGAGAGAATACACAGTAGCATAGAGAGAAACCCAGGGAAGCTGAGAGAGGAAGCCAAGGAAACCAGGAAGCTGAAAGTGATGAGAACCAGAGGGAAAATGAGACGCCACCACGTGCCTTCTTATTTGACAGAGGGGTCCAGGGTTGATGACAGCCCATCTTCAGGGAGAGAATGTCGCCTGATGCCTTGATTTGGACATTTTCAAGGCCTCAGAACTGTAAGCTTTAAATAAATCCCCATTGTAAAAGCCTACCCATTTCTGGTATATTGCTTTCAGCAACTTTCAGCACACTAATACACTGCATGAGAAATTATCGAAACTTCAGCCACAAACTTCTCAGTTTTTAGAAAATAGTTATGGTCAAGATGCACCATGTTTACTGTCCAGAGGACAGCAGGGTCTGCATTCATCTGCAAGATTAACTGTGGCTGGAGGATCCATTTAGAAGATGGCTCTCCACTTGGATGTTGGCAGGAGGTCTTTGTGCCTTGGTGTGAGGGCCTTTCCATAAGCTTCCTGGGTGTCCTCAATGACATAGCAGCCAGCTTCTCCCAGAGCCAGCCATGTAAGGGAGAGCGAGGACGAAGTGGCAATGCCTTTTAGTACCTAGTCACAACACAACATGCTTCTGCCATATTTGATTCATTAGGAGAGAGTTGCTAAGTCCCAACCAGGTATAGTGGGAAGAGAGTTAGGTTTCAGCTCTTGAAGTGAGGAATATCAAATAATCTGTGAACATATTTTAAAACAGTCACAACACCCATGGTTCCCTGTCTCTGCTACTGTTTTACTTTTTTCTAGGTCTTCTCCCAATTATTAGGTCAAATAGCATATACCCCAGGCAATGTGTCATCATCACTGGGAAACTAATGTTCTACATGATATCTTTGAGTGAAAGACAGAAAACATTATTGAATTTCAGGAAAGGAGATTTGGTTTCCATCTGTGGGGCCCTCATTTTTACCTAATGAGCATCAAGTTCTCCCTCCTCCACTGCTGTGCAAATCACTTGTCACTGCAGTTGTTATTGTGGCTCCATGGAATGGCTGACATTGAGGCTAATGAGAACAGCCTCACCAAAAGAAGTACATGCGGGTATTTGGATTCTGACTGGTTTCAACATGGAACCAAAATCCGTGGACTGGAGCTATAAAACATGCAGTGAGCATCCTTCTAGGTGCATGTGTCAATAGGGTCAATGTCCAGAACGGGAATCAATTGGTTCATGGGAAACTGCATTTAAGATTTAACAGATGTTGTCAAATTGTCCCCCCAAATTATTGTACCACGGTACACAACCACCATAGCTTATGAGTGAGTCCAATTCTGCTGTCCATCATGTACACTGGGTATCAGCAAACCAATTCATCTTCGTCTTATGATAAGACCCATGGCTGTTTTCACCATGTTGGCAGACAGAACTAGGGCTACAATCTTTAAAACATTTTATGAGTGTTCCTTTCATTACAGAAAGGTGGAAGATCGGTCAAAGGAGAATGGGAAGTAGCCTAGCTGACATGGACTGTGAGAATAAGGCTGGGGAATGGAAATTAGTGGTAGTTTCAGGAGTAGGACTTGAATAGTCCAGGGTGTTGAGGGTAACGTGCTCCTGCAGCCCATGGAACTGAATGCCACACAGGCAACAGTGAGGATGTTAGTATATAATTGAAAAGTCCATTAGGTTAACTCAATCAGAAGCTCAAGTTCAGGCTCATGTTCTCTGCATCTAGGATGTGAGACTGTCCTGATGTACCCAGTTGGGTCCAGGCTCTTTAGAAGCTGGCAGAAGCCTATGAGAAAGCCATGAGGCAAGTGTCCCAGGGCTAGTACTCCTGGTCTTAGTTCTCGTGGGCACTAGAGTCAGACTCTAGAGCTGCTTTTAATATTTACAAGGTCTTATAGATGCCCTTTCACCCAACTGGCAGTCTCCTGGGCCTGGATTTCCTGTGGACATTTAATAATATCCCCAGCATCACCCATTTCAAGCCCATGCTCTGTGGGATGGGAATAGCCATATGAACAGTTCCTGTAGCTCTGTACTGTGTTTTATTCTGCCTCTCATAGTGGGATATTCTGGGCCTCCAAGTTTCTTCCACCTTAATGCTTTGCTAATTTCCACTGTCCCATGTTTCAGTTCCCTCCCACTTTTACTTGATGGCAGCTTTTCTTT